>CM021317.1:2118706-2250953 GCA_010645155.1 Tigriopus japonicus | reverse complement strand
TCCACACTTATAAATTAACTTGTACTCGTAGAGTTGTTCGACAGACACAGAGAGAAAGGAATATTATTGGGTTGAAAAAGCTTTCTGGTCATCAAAACAATTATTGGATCTGTAAATCTGATTTTAAGTAAAGCTGTACTGAAAACGTTTCTTTAAAAGAGGCATTTTTGTAACTCTTGGTTTTTATTTGACATATTATTCGAATTTAACATTTGACTGGCTAATTCTTGCTCATTAGATACTTCCTTTCTTAAATTTTAAAGATTTCGCCGTTTTCGCACAAGCAGACAGATTGGTCCCCATCATACATTTCATCTATTTTGTGGAAGCAGTTTTAACGTCTTTTTTCGTCTGTAAGGGCATTTAAATTTTTCTTCTTTCTTATAAGCCAGTATCATTCGCCTTTTTGGGAAATTGATTCGATTTTTACGTCTTACAAGTATTTTTTTCTTTTATTTCGTCTTAAGTGAACTTTTCTTCGTCTTTTTTCGCTTAATCGGTCAATTTTATTCGTCGTTTTTCGTCTAATAAGGTAATTACGCCCCCCCCCCAAAAAAACGAAAAAATATTATTCGTCTTTTTTCGTTTAAATTGAGAGTTTTATTCGTCTAAACTTCCTGTCCTTATTGACAACCCTTCAACGATGAGCAATTTCTGGTTCCAATTTTTTTACATGCTGTAGCTTATTTTAGGTGTCTGGTCATTTTTTGAACAATGAAAAGGTATAAATATCGTCAAACATCCAAACACAAATCTTGGGGCTAGCCCATTTTTAGTTGTACTAACAATAAAAGCGTCCAAGAACTGTTTCTAAGCAATTTCATATTGATCCATAAAGAGACAATACAAACTTATAGAAAACTTTTGCTAAAATAAATAAAAGATTTAAAAGATGTAAGTAAGATAAGAAATAAATAAGATTAAAAAAGAATAAACATCATTTATCATGAACACGCCATTTACAAATGATATTGAAATGACTTACTAAACACAAGGCAAAAGGCTATTCTTCTGTTGTTGTGGGCGATATAAACTCTATTCTATTTATTTGCAAAATCACGTTGCCATCAAAAAGAGCTTGAGCTCTGCATGAATATTTGTAGAAATTCCATATTGTCATATGATAGAGCCCAAAACTAAATTAAGAATTACTCTTGTGATATTAAGTTTATGACCAAAATGACTAAATGGTACTGAACGGAAACATTTAGGTTATCTACAGCCAAGTGCGTGTGATTTTGTAACTCTTCAAACTATGACTTTTTTACCCCAAAATTCACGACCCCACCCAAAATTCGCAAAAACATATCCTTTCTTTGAATTAGTGATGGACCGAAAGGGCTCATAATCGAAACCGAAACTGAAAGCAGTTGACTACAAAATTGTATCAATGCAAAATTAATCTTAAAATTTTAAATTGCTTATGTGTTTGATGTTGGGTAGTCGCAAATTAAAAAAAGAAACGGAGAACTTAAATTTCAGGGGTTTTTGGATCAAAAATATTTCGATTGTGTCTTCTAACTCCATCTTTTATAATGCATGTCTGTTCTCGGTTTCGGTTATGCCTACAATATCTATACTGAAATACTTTAGACGACAAAACCAAAAAGTGCGAGAACTTTTTGTCTTGCAGACCATGAAATGCCTTTACTGTCTCACTTCATCATAAATTACTATACTAATAAAATATTTTTGGGGCTCCAATTCATAGCAATCCTACATTTGCATCGAATGAGCAAACCATATGAGAGAATGACCAAAATGGTTTAAGTATAATGCAAGTAAAAGCGGAAGAATGACAAGTGCTCAAGAAATGGTGCAAAGTCATAGTAACGGAAGTTGTCTTGACTCATAAATGTTTTTTATCAGAGGAAGAAATCTTTCAGGGGGTTGTTTGCAATTATGACTGAGTTGGGTTCCCTCTTTTTACCATGTAATTTCTTACCATCCAACCACTTTTGTTCGTAATGTCGATCTGAAAATAATCATCACTTTTAACTTGAATGAAAGCCAGAGTCGGATTTTGCCTCACATGCAAATAGTGCAGATTTGGCAATCACCTCTAAATGAAATAATATCTTTGCTTAAAAAGGCATTTGATGTCACATTCTGAGGAAGATATCAATTCAGCGATGATACCTTGTTCTATGGACAACGCCCAAATGAGGGAAAAATACGCTCTGACCTCTTCAAGGTCTCGTTCTTAAGCAAAAAAAAAAATTCATTCAAAGGAGTGTGAAAAATGCATTGACGATATGTGAAACAGTCGATATCAGGGGCCAAAAAAGACAAATTCTCGTCAATCATGTTCCAAAAAATAAACTATTTGGAAAGAAATAAATTGACATGGGTCATCGTAATTTACTGATTTTTCCTTATATTTAACTACCTATTTTTGTATACAACAATTAGATTTAAGATTAGTGAACTCTTTAAAAAATTGAAAATATAAATGACTATAGATTAGTAAAACATGAATTTTGTTACGGTATGTGTTGTTTTAAAATGTTTCTTTAAAAAAACATGTGCGATGTGTTATCAAAATGATTTTTCAAATTTTGATATAAGATATTTGAAATGATTTTATTTATGTCTTACTCCCAAATTTTATAAGATGTTTGGTAATTTAATAAATTCGATTTTGGTCAAATGACGAGAATGAAATGATCTCTGATTTAAGCCAGTGTTAATTATTTTCACTGCATAATCAGTAACTTAATAGAAAAGGAAATCGTTTAAAATTTTCATATAATTGTCAATAAGGTTGATCACTAAAACTGATTGAAAAAATGTCTTATTGCCCCATAAAGTATCATGATATTTGTCTTGTTCTCGTATCAATCTGACAATGAACGGAAATAATTAGTGAGTGATCGAACAAAACGTGACATCAAGCCCACCAAGATTTGAGTGCCAAAATTGGTTCTCTAGTGGTTGGTTGGTTGGTTGGTTGGTTGTGGCTCGTGCCTCTCCAAGAAGATTTGGCTCAAGAGCAACAGGCGACAAATTAGCAAGACACCGCAACCAAGGACTTCTCACATCTTTGGACAGGAACTATAATTCTTCCCCTAGTATGACTCCTAGGAAAAGGACCCATCCAGACCATAAGTTATCTGGTTCTGAGGATGGGAATGAGAACAAGGAGGATCTGATTTTTCTGACAGATAACAACCAATGATGATGGCACTTCCAGTCGCTCCTAAGCCGTCATCATTTCAAGATCTGTATTAATTCATCAGTCCACAATATGGATAAGCGGAACTAAGACCCTGAAAAGGTAAGAGACAAGTCCTTTGGTCATGAGAAGATGGTTGAACAATCACAATATAACTTACTGACGGTTTACTTGACATGAGAACTTGAGCAACGATTCCTGGGAACTTGTACAGTAAACAGGGTCCACCGAAAGTTCGGGCGCTATTTGGCAACTTATCCTCAAACATGCCAAACTCAAATATCTTACGGGGAAATTATTAAATTACCTTGGGTACTTGACAGTTTAAAAAAATCGATTTCTCGTTTAAGCAATATTTGGCTAAATCATTGTTTTTTTCGATTAATAAAACGCACCATTGCAAGTAAATCATTGTTTGCAGCATTCAATATTTTCTTCACATTTTTCTCAAATGTATCCCTCCAGATATTTAATAATGTGTATTGCGATTTTTTTTTCTTTGGATATACACCGTAATTTGTGGTAATTATATAATTGGTATGTTACTTATTAATTCTGTTATAAAATGTGTTTGTCTAATTGTTTTTCCATTTTAAAAATTTAAACGCCCAACTTTTCACTCCCAATATTTCAAGTCGACCCTGTCCATTTGCAAACACATGGGAAATGGTTTAATTGCTCTATCAGGATGAGGCAAAGCCAATGGTTTTGACTCGTTGGTTTCTGGGTTTTGTACGATTCTCGTGTTTTTCAGGAGGATTTCGCATTATCTTCGAATTTGATGAGTGATAGTGGATGCGCCCTCGACAAAGTAAACGGGAACTCAACAGCAACAACGAGATATCGACGAATCAAGCGGAAGCCCACCGGTAATGAGGGAAACGTAGAATGACACGAAATGTATCACACGACTACTTTGACTTTGTAGTACGTTCAGATCTTCCTGGCAGAAGATCGGCCTCATTGCCATTTGAATTAGAAGAACAAAATGTGCCAGTAGAATTCTAGTTGTCCGAGATGAAGTTCTTAAGAATTCAAGATCTTTGTTTCCATTGCAGAATCTCTCATTACGGGACCAGTGCGCCTTGTGACAACGCCGGCATTTTTATTTATGGTCAGCCATCCGGAATCGGATTTAACCACATTGTCGACCCGAAGAACTATGTGATGCTCTGCTTTTAGACGAATTCCTTGTTCTTCTCCTCCTTCTTCTTGTTGTTGTTGTCATTATCATAAGTGTTGTTAATCCAAGAACAATGTGGTGTGGACGACTTGTTTTATTTGTGTTATCCTTGGTGATGTTCGAAAGTGAAGGGTTATTTTTCAATCTATTCAATAAGAACCGCGGTGTTCAAACGAGCAAACCGTCCTATTATCCCGGAAACCCGAACAATGTGAAACCTAGTAAACCGACTTATACTCCTCCATTGGGACATTGGCGTCCCGTCAACCAAAATCAGGTCCAACCAAGTTACCATCCTCCCAAGGGAAACTCATTTTCCAAGCCCAAGCGAAAGTACAAGTGGGACATCTTGGGGATATTCGGAAGCAAGAAACCGACTTCAAACGGATACAGACCGGCTTATAAACCCTTATACAATTACAATTCCCCGGGACATCGACCAAATCGACCCCAAGGTGGATATTCACCCCTTAATCAGGGAAACAAGCCAGGTTACCTACCTCCTAGTCAAGGAAATAATCACCAGGGATACCAACCTCCTAGTCAAGGAAATAATCACCAGGGATACCAACCTCCTAGTCAAGGAAATAATAACCAGGGATATCCTACCCCTTGTCAAACCGCAAAACCTGGTTACCCACAGCCGCAAGGACGACCCCAGAATCAAGGGAACTTCCATCAGGGTAATCGTCCCTCTTATCCCCAGCAACCAGTAGCAAGTGCTCATCCCCAAAATGGATACCTGCCTCCCAATCCAAATCCTGCGACTTACTTTCCCACTTTACCGACCCAAGCTCCCCCAGTGATCTTTCCGAGCGACGACGGTTACGGATCGCCCCAAGCGTCAGTTATTGGCCAACCATTGAACCACGGAAATGTTCAAAACTCTAATTTTATTCATAACAACAACAATAATAACATTGGTGGGGGTGTGAACTTTGGTATTAGTCAACCTGCGTCCACTGGATATGGTTCTCCACAAGCTCCAGTTCTTGGACAAGCTTTCCCGGCACAATCGTTTCAACCTCCCAATCAAGCATTCTCCGTCCCGAATAATGTTCCATCGACCTTCAATCCACCTCTGACCTCGAATATAAATCCCTCTAGTCAAGCAGCCACTGGATCCCTCGTGTCCCAATCTAGTAATGGCATTCCTCCCACTCAACCCTCGGCAATACAGCCAAACACAGATTATGGGTCCCCCTTGGGATCTGTGATAACGTCTGAGCTCACACCAGAATTGGCCTTGGATATCGCTGATGACGGTGGATTGCCCTTGGGATCTATTGCCAACTCAATCAACAATCCACCTTCACAATCCCTGACATTACAGACTCCGATTGTCGTGGAAGCTGTGCGAAGTGGCGTTAAAGACATTGAAGGCGGAGAGCCTCTGGCTGAGCTATCCAGTTTTGGCGATGAGTGGGTCCCGATGACCATGGCCAAAATCATGGAAATGTTTTCACTTCCTCAGAAATCAGACACAAATTCAGCCCAAAGTAGAGAGAACCAGTCTGGTCCCCAAGTAGTGCTAGTCCAAGATACCGTGCGAAATCCATTCACCCAAAGTGGTGAGAAACAAGTTACCAGAGGCCAAAATAACCTGTCCAAAGTTATCATCAAAGTAAACAAGGAAGAAATTGAGGACGTTGCTACTCTAGAGCCTCCCTACTCAGTAAAAGAGGTTCGTCAAACTGTTACCAAAGCAGACACTACAACAACAACAACAACAACTGAAAAGGTTACCGAATCTGAACCTGAATCTCTAATCATTGAGGAAGTACCAGAAGAAGAATCAAATTCTGACCCACCTCCAACCCCTTCACCCTTGATGGGAACTACAACATGGATCGTTGGCGGGAATAAAACCATTGAAGAACCCACTCCAGAAGAAGACAAAGAGTCTGAAACAGAGGTTCCACCGCTGGCAGAGGTCCAAATTAAAGAGGACGAAAAGCAGAATGCCAGAGACGGCAAATCTCTCGACCCCAATCGAATTGGTTTGCTGCCTGACTTGACAGACCTTGACAACTCCCCGGAGCGGAATGTCATTCATGGCAATGAAAATGAGATTCCAGATCTAAGAGAGTCCTTGAACAAAGTGCCATATAGCGCCTTAGCCATGAGTCCAACGGCATCGCCCACACCCTCAAGTTTAAACACTTTTGTGTCCTTGATTATGGACGAAGTCATCCCTAGAGAAGAGACAACTCCTACTTCCAAACAAACGTACCCCAAGTCCATTTTGGAAATCCTGCATGTGATTGACAAAGAAGAAGAGCCTTTCGAGCCGGATAACTTTGTTCATGATCATGAGCACGATCTTGATTTTGGGATCCTGCAAGACCCAGAAAAGCCAACTGTTGAGTATGAATACTACACTGACTTTGCCAACCATGCCAATGATGATGCCTTGGATCCAGCCACCATCAGTGACAATGCCTTCTTCAATGTTCTCCGTGAGGACAAAAATGAAAAGTGGATGTGGGCAGATAAAGAATTTACAACAGATCAGATATCAACAACTGCAACCACAACTCCTACGACTACTTCTGCTACAACTGCAACAACCATCACAACAAGAACAACACCAACTACGATAACTACTTCAACTACAACCACTACCACTACAACAACATTGACAACATTAGTCACAACTACGACCACAACGCAATCTTCAACAACGACTCTGGCTACGACTTCTCAGTCTATTACATCTTTTAGTACTCCAACATCTGAAAGCACTTCATCCGAAGATAGCATTTCACCTACTGAGTCAGTGGATGAATCTCCAACATTGATCCCTATGACGGATAGTCCAGTGGTTTGGATCTCGGATCCAGCCGTGGATTTTGGAGAAGAAACCAACTCTATCCCTGATGACAAGAATTCCCCAACCCGCTCTCTAAGGACCCGGATTCAATCCACTTCAGAGGGCGTTCCTCCATTAGAGGAGCAAAATGTGATCGACTCCAAGCTAAATTTGCTCGTGAGTGGACCAAAGAATACAGCTCCTTTGGTTTGGTACTATCCAATCCATGGCAAACCATTTAGATCGTTCATTCCTTCCGTTAAATATTCCTCAATTTCTGGTTAAGTTTCTCAATTCTCGTTATGTTTTGTTGAATAAAAAAGAATGAAAACCAATTCTCAAGAAATCACGATGACTCTGTTTCTGATTCAAATAAGATCTTCACTTAGAGAGCCTGAGCCCCAATTGGGTACAAGACGTCAAAGAGAACGGCGCAGGTTCCGCAAACGTATTGCTCATCATTGCCATCATTGACACAGGCGGTTCCAGTCAAGGGGGTGGAGTCAGTTCCACATTGAGGGGTGGACTCTCTCTTCAGACGAATGTAACCATCTTCACCCCAGGAAGGTCCCCAAGAGTTCCTGACAATCCAGTAGTCTCCCTCATCGGGATCAGTTCCGTATCCCACCATTTGGACGGCATGGTTGATGGCAATGTTGCTGTCGTAGGGGCATCCATCAAAGACACCACCACCATAGAATCCCCAGAAAGAGGCATCCACAGCCACGGCCAAGGGTCCAACGGTAGCCAAATGGTTCAAGATGGCATTGTAGTCGTTACGGGGAAGAAGTTCATAACCGCGGACGGTAACGGCCTTGTTCATGTCGGAGGAGTCATTGCAATCGCCAGTGGCACCATTGCTTCCGGATTGATAAGGCCAGTCAGCCTCGCTCACCAAACCGAACAATTGGACGAAGGTCCAGCCCAATTGAGGGATGGATCCTTGGCATCCACCGGTTCCACCGCATTGGAGCTCATTGGGAGTGCAAGAGGTGATCTGTTGGGCAGACAGTTCCATGAGGGTTCCGTTGTTGATGGCCACATAGGACTCAATGCTCTCAACTATTCAGGGCGATCAAACAGGTTTTGAAAAGTCTAGATATTTCTTAAAGAAGGGTTTAAAATCCTCACCAGAGGCAAAAGCCCAGCAGGAACCGCAAGATCCTTGATCCTTGACGTCAGTGACGGCGCCCTTCTCCCTCCAGTCCACACTCTCGGGCAAAGCAGAAATATCAATGTGTTGTTGAGTCTTGGCGGCAGACACGCCCTCCTTCTTCATGTTCACATATCCATTCAAGCGTTGGGACACAAATTCCTCATCTGTAACGAAAACATTTTTGACAAAGGTCCGACAATGGTGCCCTGAAGAACAATGTGCTTACGTGTCATGTCGGCGAATTGGGTGATGGACTCGGTCCAGCTCTTTCCAGACAAGTTGTGTTGTTGGATCTTGGCCACATTTTGCTTGAAGATGTTATACCGGCTTTGACGCTCACCAATGGAGGCGTACTTTTTGCCGAACTTGGCCTCGAAAAGTTGGAACTCCCGACTGAGGAATCCTTCTTCTTGGAAAGTGGCGGCAGAAGCCAAAGCCACGAAGAATGCAAGAGCAATGAAAACCTTCATCTTGGACAGACTTGCTTTAAACAAACCCTACCCGGGAATGAGGCTTAATGGCCCAAGTCTGCTTTTATATTGGGCTTAAAGAACTCACGTGAATATTGACATAACGTTTGACCTTTGTTGACGAGTGAGAGTCTCAGATGTTTGAGTAAATAAACTAGCGTAATCCTGATAAAGAATTGGATACAAAGTTAAGTGTTATTAAACGACGTATGGGATATTACAACATACATGAAGATCGGGATCGCAGTTTGTCATATCTTGAGCGCACTTATGATGTCAAAAGATCCAATGAGTTTGCTGATTCATTAAAATTAAATCATATTTTTTTACTGTTTGTTGTTCTAAAACCAAGCTTCTACAATTTGGACTTTATTTTATCAGCAACTTTGTTTTGAAAGCCCTAAAGATAAAGTTAGTCAAAACCTGTCATTTCGATTGAAACTTTGTTATCAAACTCATACATGCGAGCAAATAGCTTGCAGAGCTCGAAAAAACAAAACAAAAAACTCCACCCCCCACCAAAAAAAAACAGAGCTAAAAGGGGTCGTCCTAATAACACACTCATCGGAGTATTGGATGATTCCTAAAGGGACATTTAGCTAAACATAACGTACATTATAAATGAATGTCAAATGAAATCAAGCTGAGTCCTAAAAAAAACTTCAAAACAATATCATTGTTCATCGTTGTGGTCACATTCATGGAATCTATTACTTAAAAATCCTTTTACGTCAACTGACTCACTGATTACATCTTACTTTATTATTTGCTTTAAATTGTTTTATTTAACGAGCTCTTCAAACGCAATGAAAACGAAATCAACACTTCATAAACCGGCTTTACAGAAGTTTCAACGCACTGAAAAAAATTATATATTTACAGATTTTTTTGAAAAAAGGCGCAAGCGAGCCAAAATTATAATTGTCCAACCTCATCAGTGCAAAACATGATTTTCTTATAGAATCTAGTTGACTTTAAACTTGAAAAGCATTTGAACATGAAGTTCCATCTGATCAACTCCGTTGTTATTTGCACTCCATCATTTTTATTTGACCAAGATTATTAGTTTGCAAGAAACCTCGATATCACAACAAATCATATTCGGGAGATGAATGAAAAGAGTTTGAGACGCTTTGAGCTCGACGTCGCCCGAAACGTGAGATACCAATCAGGGGTTGAAGGCCAATTGAATTCCCAACGAGCCCTTCCAGTTTTCAGCGTTCAACGCCTCAAACAAAAAAAGAGACGTGGCATATTCACGTGTTCGCAACAAGAAACAGAGGCCTTGTATAAGAGAGAAGCAACATACAAATATTGTTGAGTCTAATGAAAAAGGAAATTGATAAATTTTGGTCAAAGCTGTATTAGTAAAACTTGGGCAAATTGGAGGGTTTCACATAAAAGCTGAATATGTCATAACTACAAGATCATCCTGATAACAATCAAGGATTAATATTTTAATTACTTATGGACTTAAAATTAAGAAAACTATTACCATTAATAATCCATGTTTTTTGAGCCAGGAAATGCTTTAAAGTAACACAAAAATTTAACAAAGCTAATTGTTGATTTGGGGACTAAATTGAGTTTTTATTTATATTTTTGGCGTTCATCCAATTTTTTGGATTTTTGCCAATCATCTTACCACAATTGTTTTCAAGATAGAAGTATTTTGTTTTTATTTTATTTATGCATCATTTCCCATCATTTTCCACAATGATTGCTTCTTGAATCGTATCACTTGGCGTAAAGCAAAAGCATCTTTTTGACTAATGGTTTGACTTTTATACAATCGACACAAGCAGATAGTTGCCCCTCTAAATTATACAGTTTTCTATTTTGACAAGCCATATTTAGGACATTTCATTTTCCCTATTTGGTATACAGGACCTAAATTGAAAATATTTTTAAGATTGTCTCACTTGCCGATATTTTTGCTTCTCATTAGTCTGTGTTCTTTCTTTTCAAGAATCTGAAAAAAACATCTGAAATATGACTCACCAATTATAATTGAGTTTTCTTGAATCTGTCAATAAACCAAACATTTCAAATGTTGAGGAGGAATTAGATTTGCGTATTTTTTTCTAAATCCAAGGTTTTATGTGTGTCACTCGCTGATTTATTGTTTTTTTATTCACTGATCCTTGAAAGTCAATTGAGGTGATGTTGCGATTGATACGTTGTGAAACTTGTCAAACAAAAGGCTCAGCACTTGGTTCTAGTTGATTTAATACAAATTCCTTGTAATAATAGCCAACTTTCCCATCTTTCTCAAACAGATGTTCAAATTCAGCCATAACAGATTTCGGTGATTTCCATTTCGCTAGAAACACTGCCTTACAGACCCTTTCCAACACGTAACTTGATTGACCAATTTGAGCTCACAAAGTCTCGGTTATTGTTCTTCTTCAAAGAGTTGCCTGGTATTTGTTCGTAGTTGCCACCTTCATTCAATCCAGTTCCAAATAGAAGTAGATACTTCAGTGTTGTAGTGGAATCATGATGGTGCCCTATATTTCTTCCTCACAGGGGCCATTGTCATTTTATCCTCCGCCGTGGGCACGATTCTGGAAAATCCTCACTTCCTCGTTGAGCCGATGGAATTTTGGTTGTCTTTATCTCTTTTGTGATCAATACTATGTTTGGTTCAAGAGACGCTCTGGTCAGTTTTAAACATAATCTTGGAGCTGGTAAATAGTAAACTCCATTGACACTGACAGTTCAGAATTAATTTCAAAATTGGCATTAAAAACCTTATCGTTTTCTTGGAAATTTGTGCTTTCATATGCCCGGAGCGTTTTTTCGCTATTTGGGGTTTAAAATGGGCCAATTAAGCTTAAATAACTCAGCACCTGAACAACATATTTTCAAGTATTTTCAAGTCCAACAGCTATGTTAGATAGCCTTAAAAATATAATGACTAGATATTCAAAATTTGTTGATTTAATAGATTTTAGATTTATAACTTTTAATTTAAACCTAAGTTAGATAAAGGTACTATATTATAATTTTTTCACTCTATTTCCTGTATCAAAAACATATCTCAAAATGTTTGGAAATGTTTCTCGGCAAATTTGATATGATTTTTTTAGCATTGTGTCTGTTTTATTGCATCAAAATGGTCTAAAAAAGATCAATTTTTAAAGTTGATGGGATTGAAAGCTAATCTTCAAGCAATTGGGAAATAGCAGAGGTTTTGAGCATGGAGCTTTTGGCCAAATAAGCAAAACATGGCCGTAGTTGGATCTTACTAGTAACTGGATCTTGAAATGAATTAACAGCATGTCTGCACTTTTCACAACACCCTAAAAACTCAAAAAGGAGCATTGGGAGCAACCCATACAGTTATTGACATTCATCCATCAATGTATCAATAAGTTTGGACATACGAACGACACTTAAGATCATCAAAAAGGCTCAAAATAGGCCTTTTAGGTATAAGTAAGTTTTTTCATGGTAGATGGCGTTGAAGCTTATATTGATGACGTTTTCTTGAAAAATGGTGATCAACCATTTCTGATCCCCTGTATCCCAAATGGAATTGTTGTTTCCCTTATACCAAACCTACTCCAAATTTTTGCATATGTTTACGCAAAACACACTAAAGAAAGTTTTTTTCGAGCAAAAATGATAATACGTTCAAACATCTCTCCAAAACAGTGCGACAGAATCATCAGATGCAATCCCGTATAACGTAATACTGACGGATCGATTGAAGCGTAACCAGAATTTCGGTGCATTTCTCTTGCGCTCGACAACCAAAGTCCAGTGACCAGATGACCATGGCACGAGAATCAGTTGATTGAAACACCTTTACCAGGAAACATCTCGCTCACCTCCTCATTCCATTGATTCGGCTGTGACACTGTTTCGGTACTTACGTGGATCAACCATGTTAGCCAAACTTGGTTTGGTAACGTCCCTTTGTCTTGGTTTAAGTTTGGCCCAAGATTACACGGACGAATGTCCCGTGGAAAACGGCTTCTTTGCCGATGCAGTTCAATGTGACAGATACTACGAGTGTAAAAACGGGGAGGTAAGTCTCTAAAAAAGACCATCAGTTAGCAGAACTAAATGTCAATATGTCTTCATCCGCAGATAATAGATCATCTGTGTGAGGATGGATTCGTGTATGACGAGAGCAGCGTCAATTTTGCCAAATGCAGTTACCCATTCTCGGTGGATTGTTCCGGACGAACGGAGCTTCAACCGCCGAAAGGAAACAAAGTTTGTCCGAGATTGAACGGCTATTTCGCCCATGAGGATCCCAATGTGAGTTTGATCAAGACAAAACTATTGTACACACTTTTAAATGGGAGAGAGTTTTTGTCTGAAAGGGGGGGAACATCTGCCACTCTTGACTATTTTGGCCACCAGACACAGTAGGTTTGGATGTTTATTGCTCGTTAAAATAGAACGGATTCTTATAAGTAGACACTGCGGGAGAAGTTGAAATGACGTCACAAACCTCCTTTCATTTGTGGTGAGTTGACAAAACCTCGAGCTTTTTGGGAGGTCGCCTATTTTAAGATGGCCTCCCAAAATAGAGGATGACGTCAGAAAAGCATGTGGTTCAGCTACCCCTGCGAAACTTTTGACATCAAAATTACTTAAAATCATTTTTTGTGCAAAAGTTGACATCAAGAAAACTTTGTAAAAACGCAGTGGTTTTTTTAGAATGCAAATTATGGCAATCACTTTGGACTTTTTTCTCTCTTGAGCTATAACCTCAAAACAATAATTGATAGCACAATAGAACAGTTTGTTTGAAATATGTTGTCTCAGAATTTCTAGCTGATTTTGGCAATACAGATTTAAAAGTAATTTGTAATCCAACGATTGTATAACTCTTTCTGAAATGCAAATAATTCTTACTGTTCCGAGTGCGAATAGCACAAAAACCACGTAATCGCAAGCATAGTGTAGTACAAGTCTGCAAATGAGACCAATTATTTTTTGTTTCTATGTCGAATGATGGTCATTGCATTCAAATAATTCTCAATTTTATAACGACTAATTGTGGGCGTCCTTTTTTGACCATTAGCATGGACAGTTCAAATTTTTAACGACAATTGTTAGTTAAAAAAAGCAAACAGAATTGCCCAACAACCTGATCCAAAGGTAAATTTGAGCTAAAATGTTTTCAAACATTTCTTGAATTTAATCTTTCTAGATCACTTCCATACTCCGTTTTTGTTACAATCCAAAAAGGTACAAACCTTTTTGTTCTGTGTATTTTTTTTAATTAGATATTTTGATACATTATAATGAAACACTACTTTTGACACTTGTAAACATTTGAAAGAATTTTTGCTGCAATTGAAATTACAAATGAACTTCGGATGCCCATCTTTGCTTACTGTTATCCAAAATGCACAGCCATTTTTAACTACAATGACTGGGACATTTTGACTCCAACATATTTGATACTCGGAACTCTCACCAAAATCATCTACAGCACAATGACTTACTCTTTTTAAGCAACCATCTTTTAACCAATCATAGCAAATCTGACAAAAGTATTGAACTAATCACTGGCTGGCATAGCGTTTTTTCGTATAAAAAATTGAGGGTGTCTTGTGTTAGGGAAAACACATATCCTTTTTGACATCAAACAGACTTAACTGTTAATCCTCTTGAATGCAACTTGAATCTACGTTATCTTGCGCGTTATCTTGTAAGAGATCGCTTTCAACAGAATGTAATACAAACAAAGGTGTTTGACATTCTTCCACACTCTTTGACCTTGTCAGTCAAGATACTAGTGATGATATGTACCTATTTGTCTATATTTGACTCCCCTCCCTCCCTCCTTCAAAAGTTTGGATGCCAGCCAATCCCTGAAACCGAGACATGAGAATGCAAAATGTAATTACAGGTCTGTGATAAGTTCTACTTTTGTGTGGATGGAGTGGCCAACCTCGTCTCGTGCCCGAACACTCTAATTTTCGATCCTACCAAGGTGAGACACAGTTCAAAAAAGAAGCTATACAGGAACCACTGTACTTCAGGACGGATTTCAAAAATACACACTAGGTCCGATCACTGTACTAAAATGTGAGGTTTTTGCAACAAATATATTGTTCCGTTGAATTTTCATTGTTCTTATTGGACCTAGTGTGTATTTTGAAAGTAATCCTGGCTTGAGCCATCCTTGAGCTATAAAAGAAGAAAGGGAGAAAGGTTTCGTGAGTATAATTGAGGAAAACCGAGGTTTATTTTGACTTGTCTTTAGGGTCAATGTGACTTTGTGGATCAAGTGTCCCGCAAAGGATGTTCGTCTGCGGAAGTGTATAAATTTTCATGTCCAAAAACGTCCACTTCACCCCATGCCCATCCTAGATACCCAGATCCCGAAGGTGAGTGACAAGATTTTAGATCGATTGAACATTTACAAATGGCACGTCATAAAATGTTATGCAGAGATTAGTGAACTTTGTTTTTTTTATTATAAGTGCAATTTTGTGATTCCGCGTGTTTTAGCACCGAAGTTTTAATTATACTTGCAGTCGCATTTTATGCATCGATATGTATTCGGTTTGATGTGTGTGCCTCTACTTTTGTTTATTAAACTTTTATCTGCACAAAAACAAGTTTATCATAAACTTTAGATTGGTAACAAGGCGCAATAGGTTGATTGTTGCAATTGTTTTTGTCATAAGCTAAAATATTTGCAGATCTAGGCTTATTCTCTGTATCAAAGGTAACTCTCAAACTAAAAGCAATTTTCGTTCATGTAAAGATTTATTCCATTTTCAAAGATCTTCGAAATTTTAGTATTACGCAATATTCAACGATTTGGTACACTTATTTTTATATAAAGGTTTGTAGCTTTGTCCCTGCACTGTTAGCTTTTAAACTCACATCGTTGATTCCTAGTCTTTTTACTACCTTATATATATACCTTATATATTATATATACCTACCGGTATATTTGTTGATTCTCAGGCTTTCACTATCGTAGTAGATTCCCTAGCCTTTTACCGGGTGATTCATAAGAAACGGAACAGGATACCAAATCTGCAATTCGGAAATGGTTCATCTCACAAAAATGTACGAAGCTCAAAAAGATGTGCTAGATAACAATTCTTAAAATACACATGGTCTTATTCCCTTTATGTCGCCCTATATTTGATTGGAGCCAAATTTCGGAAAGGAGAAAAAAGTCTGAGTCACGAACGCTCTGTTTTCAAAAATGTCCCTTTAAGGGAACAAGAGTCGTCGCTGAAATATTAAACTAGGGTAAAATTTCTTTTTCTGACTCTTCAAGCCAAGAGTTTGGGCAATCATATCCAATGAAAGTGAGGTTCATATATAATTTCAATCACAAGCTATAGACGATATAATTAGGTGTTTCGTTTCTTTTGAAACACCCGGTAACTTCATTAGAAAATCCCATGAAGCAAGAACTTATGAAGCGAGGAAATATTGAATTAGATAGAATTTATCTTGCACCGAATATTGTTTAGCATGAGGCATTGTTCAGTGTCGCAATCCCTCTCGGGAAAGTTGTTTTTTTTAACTTTTTTAACATGCTTTTCAGATTGTCAATTCTTCTACTTGTGTATTGGAGGAGTAAGTGCCAGACGCAACGGTTGTACAGAAGGGTTGGTCTTCAATCCTGAAACCGTTTCCTGTGATCGGCAATCCAACGTCAAGGGCCCTTGCTCAACTTGGTATAATGAGACCGAGTTGGAGCGCATCAAAAACCCCTCTTCATTTCCACAGAGCAAAATCTCAGGAGAAGCTCCTCGAGAACGGGTAAACTTTAGGAGGAAACCAGTGGTCCAAGCTCAACCCCAACGGGAGGCAGCCCCTCAAGATTTCTCCAACTTTGCCTCTTTGGGAGACAGTTCCATTCTTGGTACCGCTCGCCCTAACTTGGTCCGATCTGGCAGCACTAAATTGAGACCTGCTGCTCAAGCTGCCTCCAAGAATGCCGGTCAGAGGAATCGAGTCAGGACACGAGTCCGCCGCCCACCCCCCACCCAAACCCCAATCATACCAGAGGAGGAAGATAAGCCATTGACCTTTGCCTTATCCAGTGATGAGGCCATCCAGCGTTTCCGCGAACAAAATCAATTCGTTCCCACGCAATCTTCCAATGGGGGCGGTGGCCGTCTGACAATTTTGACAAACCTGGATCCAAGACCTGGGAGAGTTTCACCACAGGACAGTTCCTTCTCTCGGCCGGATGAGGAAGAGGAGAAATTCTCATCCTTTCCAGCTTTGCCCCGCAGTCGTACCCCACCGCAATTTCAAAACTTTGAAGCCCAGCGTGAGATTCCAGATGCGGAATTGAGGCCAGAGCTTCCGGAGCAACCTCGTCAGGACCGCTTTGGAACCCGAGCTCGCAATCCATCACAATCCCGAAGACCCTCGGTACCTACTCCAGAAGAGGCTGAGCAATCTTTCCACTCGGAGCGTTTCCAAACCGATTTCGGGCAGGATCAGAGACAAACGAGCTCGTTTCAGCGATCTGATGATTCAGTGCCCGCACCATCTGGCCGATCTCGCCTTCAAGTAACGCAAATCAATGTCAATCCCCGACGAGAATTGGCCCAAGGTGAGGAGGATTTGGGCGATTTTGAACTAAAACGGATTCCAAATGCTCGGGGCCGACAACGTGCCCGTTCTCAATATTACTAAAACTATGAACAAATGATCCAAATACCTGAATAAATATATGTTAGAGGAAAGCTGGAGAGTACGTACGCAGTTTCACTTTATTGTAAAAACGAGTTTATTTGACTTGAATGAGGATGCTAATAGCCTTGATTGGTAAAACACATCTTTTCAACATGGATGGAATACGATGACTTAACAAATTTGTGTTGCTTGACTATGGTACATGGAATCACAAAATAATATTCGACTAGCATTTCGTATCTAGCATCTTTCTTCTTCGAGGTTGAAAATCTTATCACTTATGGGCAAAAATACACTCATTCAAAAGGGATTGCATTCTCAAATGGTTGCAGTGGAGATTCACGCTCTCTCATTTACACATGGCACAACATGGGCGGACCTTTGACCAGGACCGGTTCAACGTCACACTGAGCAGTGTCCTTTTTGCAAAGTTCTCTTCTACGTGGCTTTGTCACCCTGATTTGTTTCGTTTACCGAAATTGAAACAACAACTTAGGAACTCGGATTGGCTTCGAAGGCTGGTGATTGTTGTGGAGGAAGGACAGGCAAGGCTAGCTCGTCATGTGTGAGAAGAGTCATTGAGCAATTTGATCACAGTCAATTTGTTTTGATATTTTATGGCGAACCCTGGGCTTGGCTCAGGTGAAAGCCCAGGGTGCTACCTGGCTAAAAATTGGGAAGCCTATCTATGTCCTCTAACTCGACTCACATTGCCAGTCTCGACACGCCTCTCCGCTCTCACAATCCGTGTCCTTTAGACAGTTGATCTTTGACAAGTCCAAAGCATTGGGCACGCACGCCACATAGGGCGAGTTGAGTTCCCGGAAGGCCGGGGGACATTTGCAGGTGGCAACGTGGTTGATCACTTCACACAAGGCATTGCTCCCACATTCATCAAAGTTTGCGCAGGGATCCCCACAAGATCCATTAATGCAAGCATGATTCATGCCACAGTCATTGTTGAAGTGGCAACCGGCCTCGCAACGCTTTCCCCTCAGATCATCAGATACGCAGATTTGGCCAAATGGGCAATTGGTATCGCGTTGACAGCCAGCCAGGCAGATCCCATTAGTAGAATTGAGACCTGATTTCTCACAAAACTCCCCGGCAAGGCAATGCGCGTCATAGAAGCAGATCTTAATGCAGTTCCCATTGACACAACGCTCACCCAGGGAGCATTCCGTGTCCAATTCGCATCGAGGTAAGCAGAGTTCTCTGACGCAAGATTGGTCTTCAGAACAACTATCAACGTTATCCTTGACCGTGCACTTCTCTGGGGTTCGCACACAACCATGTGCTGGATCTGGAATGCCATCTCGAGGGATTCCACTGAACCCACGTGGGCAAGTACACAATGGCTCATTTCCCCGGGGTGTGCAATCAGCATTGGGACCACAAGCATCGGTAATAGAACAAGGGTTGTACGAGGTGCCATCGTCGTTAATTGTTCCAGGTGGAGGTGGCGTAATGAATAGAGGTTCGGTACTAATCACCTTGATCTTGGTGTTCTTTTCACCGTCCTCTTCCAATTCATTTAAACTTGCCGCTGCGGCGGCGGTTTTCACCGGGTTCCAGTCAATCTTCTTTGGGACCTTCACCACCACTCCTTTGCGTTTCTCTGAAGGATCACTAATGGTCCTACTTTCTTCCTTAAACTGATTGACATCATTTTTATCCTCACCCTCAGGTGCAGGAACCTGATTTTCAAGAACCTCTTCTTTATCCTTTTTCATGAAATCCGTCACTATTCTCAGCCTTTCATTGTCTGAGATGCGGACCGTTGAAGCAGAGTCAGGAACAACCTTGGTTATGGTCTCCACCTCAAATGGGGCTCTAGTTGTTCTAAATCGACTGACTCTTACCGACGTAGAGAATGTCGATTGCTCTGGTCTAGCCGTGGGTCTCAATCGGCTAATAAGTGGTCTTCTAGAGACTGTTAAAGGGGGCGCTTCCTCTGCCTTTTTTTCTTGTTCCTCTATTTCCTCTTCTTGTTCCTTCTCTTCCTCTGATGTATCTAAGGTCTGCTCTGCGACCTTTTTGAGTGTGGTCCGGAATCGATTAACAGACCTGGTTATCGAGGACGGTGTTGTGGATCCTCTGACTTTGTTCAGGAACTGCTTCCGCTTCTCCAGGAGCCTCTTAATGGTGTCGAGACCCTTGAAACGGCTCCTATCTCTGCCAAATGGTTTAAGGGTAATTCTTCGGTTTAACTGATTGGCCGTTGTTGTTGTTGTGATAGGAGCACTCGTGGTCGTTGTAGTTTCAGTGGTTGAGGTTTGTACATCGGGAACAGTGTCATCTTCACCATTGAATGGTAAAGCCGTTTCAGATGGAGGTGTGGCGGACTCATCCTCTTCTTCTTCCTCACTTGAGGTCACCACTTCTTGAGTAGTACTGATTCCCCTGGATATGGTTGTCGTTTCAACAATGGCTGCTGCACCCTCAGCACTTTTAACAGTCGGTCTGAACTCGTTGGCTGATATGGACGATCTTGAAATGGACCTCTCAGTCGTGGAGCTTGGAATCTCGCTTTCGGGCGTGACCAAAGTGGAACTTCGGAACTCATCTGAAGAAATGGAGGTAGTAGGAGGGAGTTCTGAAGAGGAGGATATGGGCGTCACTGTCGTAGATGACTCTCCAGAGTCCCCAAAAGAGGCCTTTGTCACAACGGAGAAGGTAGTGGCGTTTCTCACTAAGAAACTGACCGTGTTCCTAATTGGAACTCTTGAGAATCTACTTGTACTCGATTCAGTCACATCTGACGTTGAAGACGATGTAACTGGGGCCAATGTTGGTCTTTTAAAGGATGTTCGTTTATCTCCAATGGGTCTGAATCTTAAGGGAGCATCTGCTTTATTAACATTGTTGGGCTCCAGAGACGGTATTTTAATATCCTGAAATTTGGCCACAGGTCGCAAGAAGGGTTTTCGAGGACCAAAAAGTCGCTTCGATGTGGTCGTTTCACTAGTTGTAGTTGTAGTAGAATCTTCAATAGTAATTGCGATGATGGTGGAGGTGGAAGAAGTTGCTTCAGAAGCCACTGATTTTCCACTTTCGTTTTCAGAAGTGGTTGTCTCCACAATGAATGGTAGTGCAATTTGCTCGTCATCGTCGAGCTCGTTGGATTCTTGACGAACCTGACTAACAGATGAAGAAACCCGGATGACAGTGAAGGGCACTGGGTCTTTTCCCTCAACCTCATTAGTTCCTTTTTCGTTCTCATCCTTTTTGCTCTTGAACAGTTGACCAAAGGATGGCCGCTTTTGAGAATTGATCCGCCTCGGAAGTTCTGGTAAATTGGGATTTAAAGTTGGTCGAGAAAAGCCGTTAAATCTGGTTGTGGTGGAGGTTGAAAACACACTGGATGGAGAGGTTGTCCTCAATCTGGGATCAAAAATGTTTGGCCTTGAAGATGCTGAAAAGGAGAAATTAAAATTAAAATGCGTTCTTTTAGACCGGAAGTAAATTGCACAAAATGTGAGAACAAAACACGAAGTCTTTGCCATAAACTGATTTAAGAAACACAAGTGTTATAAAACATTATTCATTTGTTTAAAGACATCTTCATTTTTCAAGACGAATTTGTGCAAATTATTATTCCATCGTGAAGTTCAAAAAAGCCCGTGAAATGCAAGTGGATACTTCCAATTTACACTCCGATTTGTTCACCCTCTTTGTGGGCATCATTTGAGAAGGTTAAGATTTAAGATTCAAAATGTTTCATTTTCAGAGCTGATGAAAAGTCTTTTTGGGTGTTTACATTTAAAATACACCCTTTACACCTTAATAAGTATCAAAATGTGATTGAAGCTTGAGAATGTCTGATTTTGGGACAAACATGAAGGCGAGTTTTTTCACACTTGTATTCTAATTTTTTTCTTCATATAATTTTTTTTTCCTGAGCTAAACATAAGGTAACCCGGGTCTTAAAACTTTCAAACCTGATCCAACAATGGTTCTTTCAAAACAAGAAAAAATGCAAAATTACCACTCTTCTCTTGACCTTCATATCGCCTATCTTTTGATGTTGAACATTCTTGGCAGGATACCGTACAACGTACCTTGAACTTGAAGCTCTTGCTCTTGCTCTTGATGTTGTTGCTCTTCTTCTCGTTCCTCTTGCTCATTGCTCAAGATCAGATCGCCAAAATTCACCCTGAACTTTCGGCACCAAATTGACACCCATTGAATGTCACTAGCCTCAATTTGGGGTGGAAGGGTCAGGTCCAATGTCTCGCCATCGAAACGACCCAAAACGGGCGCCTCAGGATCCGTATAATGATAGAATTCGCCCGTGAAAGGATATGGTAAGAGTGTGCCATTGTCCCCTGGTTTTGGGGTCTCTGTTCCAATCCAAATGAAGGCATCTGGGCCTAAACCATCGTAATGGAAATCCTCAATACGAAGCCGACGTTGACCAAGTCGGTAGACTTCGCCAGAAATCCCGTGGTGATAATTCCGCAACGATCCCAAGTGAACTTGTTCGGGATTGGCCGAGAAAGTGGTGGTTTCTCCATCTGAAATTTAATGAATTAGTTTAATCAGGATGTTCGGTTGGTAAGATTGCAATTTTTGAATTAGTGACCCAAACTTTGGTTTTGATTATGCCATTCAAAACGAAAGAGTTGCAAACAAAAATTATTGAGTTGCAAATCTTATTTCATTAATAACTTGCGCGTAAGAGTAAAAAGAATTTAGCATCGACGAAAGTAACCCGGTATTTGTGTTAGTTATATTCTTAAAAATGGTAACATTCTATGAAAGAAGGACTTTTATATGAAAAGAAGAATATTAGAAAAAGCTTTCTTTACACGTAGCAAGGGGTGAAAGTTCCAACAAAAACACAAAATATTCAAGATAACACATTTTCAAGCCCGTTTGTTCCCAGATTCAAATCACACAATCCCATAGTCTAGGTGCAACAAATTTCTGATTGTAATTTTTCCTTTTCTGAAATTATATAGTGTTCAATTTGTTTCTTAAATTCTTGCATTAAACTATTTTTTAAAGAAACATTTCTGATGATTAGGGCCCGGAAATAAATTCATTTAAACATAAAATATTAAAAAATATTTCTCCATTTTTCCCCGATTTTTTAAATATTTTGGCTGTTTCAAGGAAAAAATAAATATTTTCTGGAATACTGAAGTGAGAAAAAATTTCAAACAAAATTGAGGAAAATAAATGAATGAACAATGCTCAAATGGGCTTACCCAAAATGAATCCAAAATACAAAAATCTCTACAAAGCGACATGTGTACTGAGATTACACATTTACAACCAAAACTACTATCAAACACGAAAAAAACTGCGCCATCTATTGGGTCAAATTAAAATTGTATTATTAAATCATTTTCATGCAAAGTATGCCTCCAAACACAGCCAAATGCATCAAATTAACCAAAAACAAATTTGGAAAATCGGTGCACACACACAAAATGCCAAGTAATGGCGTTGTCAAAAAATATTTCTTAAATATCTGGCTTTTTTCAAATATTTTGCAAATATTTAGGGCTTTTGAATAAAAAAATATGTTGGATATTTTGACACTTTTTTGCAAATTTTTTGGAGGACCCTACTGATGGTTTATTGATATGAATAAGCAGTTAAGCGGTGAAGTGAACAAGCCACAAAAATATCAGCTTTCATGTAGAGGAAGTCCACAAGTAAAAAGCAAAATATCCATTTTCATTTCGAGCATGATACCACAGTTAGAGCAATCAACCTAAAAACCGATTACACATTATGGATGTGTCAGGCCAACACTCTTGCAATGTAAAGAGCGAATCCAGAACAAATTTACTTCATCAAGTGTAATAACATTGATGTTGAAGTTTGTTTTTTGAAACGGTCCTGAAGCCCATTTTCGTGTCTCAATTGTCAGGAAACCCGTGTTCATCTTTGTAAAGCCACAACATTTGAAAGACGATTTGAGGAACTCGAGTTATGGGATTATCAACCAGATGATCTGCGGCTAAGCATGCCAAACCATTGAACGATGAGCATCATAAATGATCCTCCGTAAGGAAAGAACTTGAGTTCCCTCCTGTCATACAATTAACAATAATCAACCTTAACGAATACATACAAGGAACAATATTTTGACCCACAACCATTGTCGAATCCAGGAAGTGTCAAATTAACTTGGATAATTGGGGGAGGCTTCATTTCGGGCCCGAAAAAGCAAATATTGTCTTCCTATTTCTAAGATTTCAAACAATGCACATGTGTCACAAGAGAATTGGGTGACATTTGGCGTACAAATCCCGAAAGTAATTAGACTTGAAGCGAGTGAAAGTTGTTATGAAATTGAAAACGAGCGCACAATTTGCTTTCAATTGAGGGAGGAGGTTCCTTTTTTTGCCTTTGTTAAGAGTAAATGGTGGGAACTAGATTAGTAAATAAAGAGCAGATTGGTTTCAAATGATCTTCACAAGCAAACACATCATGGCAAAAGAGGAGAGGTTGTGCTAGAAATCTGCAATTAGCATGGCGAATCATTTTGGATTGGGTCATAAAATGGGGAAGTATAGCCATTTATTTATATTGTACTTCTACATTCAAAGGTCATCACTCTGATAATTCACATCCGACCACTATCACACGCGTGATACCCGACCAAATTTTAGCAACTTCGTAAAGTTAACAAATAAACAAAATAGATAGGCTTGCTTACACTGAAGACTCTGAAATACATAGTTGCTTTTGAATTGGATGTGAAGAAAAAAGTTTGCTTTGTTTGAAATTTTGAAAAGGAGGAGTTTGGTAATCTGGTTTTTGGTATCGTTGCTGTATTCAACCAAAATCGGCGCATTTATGCTTTCAAATTGTCTAATATGAAATTGTTGTGATTAAATAAGTGAGGTTTAGGTACATTTGATAGATGACTTCAATAAAACATCGTCACAATGGCTAAAAAGTAACGTTATCTCTTTGAGCTCATGTTGGACAAATATCCAAAAGACGTCAATGTTTTGCACGTTTTCAAGATAACAACAGTAACCATCGTAAAATGGGTCCAGAAATTGGCCAAAATTAAGCGTTACGGGTCATTGTCATCTTTTGTTTTAAAGTTTGATGCAACAAAGTCGGATAATGAATGGGGAATTACTTGGTGTAAATTGAGGAATTGCGGAGCAAAGTGTCATGAATCATAGTTTGTTTCGTGTCTGTAATGTCTGGTTGGGATTTCACGGGGAAGAGGTCGAGTCGTCTGATGTTCATGGGTTTGAGCTTATCGACAGAAAAATCTTAATGACTTTTTAAATGGTCTCCACAGGGTTTTTAAAGGCTCAATATTTCTTGATCCGCGCGCGCGTCTTCGTTTTATGGGATGTAAATTGTTTCTCAACGGAACAAATCAACCCAAGAAATTCATGAACATGTTCGTTTTGTTCACTAGCTTATGCTATTACCTTCAATGAGTTCATCACATGGATCCGAATTGCACGAGATAACTTGCTCATCTTGACCTCCACAGGGTGACCCATTGATTCCGCTCTCTTGGACATGCTTTCTCAAGCGGCTTTGGGAGCCACCCGGTCCACAGCTGACACTACAGGGTGACCAATCGCTCCATTCGCTCCATTCGCAATCCGATTCATCTTGCACTGAAAGAAAAAAAGAGATATATGAACAGAAACGAACGGGAAACTTGGTAATCCTCCACGGAAATTGCCCGGGGTGTCCTCCAAGGTTGCAGGTTAAGACCTCATAGCTTTAGCGTTTTTGCACGAAACTTTGGCGATAACAAAAACTTGATTTATTAAGAGAAGTCCCTTGTAATTATTAGTCGGTGCTGCATAGAGATAGGCGCTGAATAATGTTCGTCTTGAAATGCTTGGGGACTGCACAAGTTCGGCAGTTCCTAGAAATCAATGCCTGTCCATTAGGCAAACGACCTTTTCGTTATGGCGAAACCTAACATTTCTGGGGTAAAGAATGCGCAATATATTCCCAATAATATTCTCATTCTCCCAATTTCAATTTTTACGTAACCTTCTAATTGTATGCTCACTTTGCACCTTTGGGAGTGCTAAAACTTTTACACCAATAAATCCAAATCCATGTTTGTCCAATTTTAGTAAATATTACGATAGGAAAACTGTTTTAATCATGGTTTGTGACCCAAAAAAGCGCATTTTCCTTGTACCGTTGATTAAAAAGACTGGCATCGTCCAGATACGTTATCCGTTTTCAATTAATTGATTGAATGGCATCTCTTTTAGAGGTCAAGCTCACCCAAGTTCTTTGACCAGATCCAGAGTGATCGGTCATCACAACGGATTATTTTCAGGGGGAGTTCGAGGGTTGCCAGAGGCGTTCTTCGAAGTGATCAGAATTTTGACAAATTTTGAAGGATGAGCAGCGATCCCATTGCTGTCTGTCTGACTGACCTTCACCCGCTTCACCCTTAGAGTCTAGTGCAATGTCAAAGAACCTGATTTAGGAGATGAAAAACAATGTGAACAAGCGTCGTTTCCTTCGGGGGTCGTCGTCTTTTTTGCCCGTAGGAGACAAATATGGTAATCTGACTTTCCTTAATCGATCTTAAACACTAGTCACAAGCATGTTAATGGACCCCTATCTTGATGTGGGTCTGAGTATGGGGAAATTTTTACAGAATTAGGTGAGTCCCGAGTTTCGAGAGAAAAGTTTAAGAGGCGTGAAGAAATGCGTCCAATTGATATTGCCCAATGTGTGGCTTTGAGTGCTTGGGTAGCTCAGCCAATCATCCCATTGACGATGTGAATGGCTCCAGTTCAAATCGTGACGATCGGGTCAATTCTTGAGCGAACTTGGATGAATTGCCGTCTTCTCAAGAGGCTGATTTGCTACATTTGGACATGCAGAGGGAGGACAACTCGAGACTTTCTTTGGTCATGATTACAGTGGAGATGCGTGCATATGCAACGGGACTGACATGTTTCAAATCTCCCCTGAATATTCTTCCATTTGATAATTTGTGAAAGAAAAAGGTATCTAGAAGCATATTAGGTTGCAGAGATTACCAAAGCAAAGGTTCCGGAACTTACCATTATCTTTATAATACTAACACTTGCCAGCTAGCTAAATCATCCACTTCTTTAGGAGAAGGTCTCTTTCTAATGAACACTAATTGCATCAAAAACTCGTCTATCAATGAGTTTTTATGAAAATATTACCTTGTAGAAATGTTCAAAAAAAGGAACAATGCACGGATTTTATCAAAAAGGACATGCGCAACCTAGCTCAAAACACATACAATCATCCATCGATTCATGGCAATAATAAGTTGCGTTGGATGCTAGGTATATAAAACCCCAATCAATTGTTAGCATCGTCTCATCGTCAGTTTGGAAAAAAAATCAATATTAAAATGAAAGATCAATGGGAGGAATCTCTATTAAAATGAACACTCAATAGCAGAAATCTCAAGTCATGGTGTCCATTGACTCCTCACAGGTTTGACAAGAGGATTGCACATGAAATATGATCATTGAATAGGTTTTCCCTGTTGATTGCTTCACTCGTTTGAATGGTGAGAAAGGCGTGGGTTCCGAGATTGAGTCGATAGGGATCTCCGTGGCAAGATATTGATTTATCAAAAAAACGACGCATCTATGTATGCAATTCAGAGACATATCTCGTTTCGGTTTCCTTTTTTGAGTAATGAACTTCGCCTGAACTCCTCTCAAAGAAGTTATGAATAAATTTGGGGGTCACCATCTTCGTCCGAATTTCGACCGAGAAGATGATGATTTCTTTCCAAGTCAAATGGCATGAACATTACAGAGGTCAAGTTCAGCCAGTTTTTTCCTCCTTCTACCGTGTGTGTGTGTATGTATATTCATTTCTTCGAGGAAAAAACATGGCAAGCACCGAGTTTAAATCGGATATTTCACATTCCTTTCATTGGAGATGGGAGAGGAGTCTTTGAATTCCATATCTTCGGTCTTTTTCATTGTTTTATTACCATTGATCGGTCATATCAAAGAGGTCTTTTGTTGGCATTTATGGATGAGCATGATGAGTCTCTCGTATTTGAAGAATCTTTTTTTTTTAATTTGAGATATTTGTGTGTGGTGTACTCGCACCACAAGCAGGTTCAATCACTACCAAACAGTTTTAGGACGTCTACCAAGATTTCAAAGCGAAAGTTCTAAAAGGTCTAAGTTGTTTTTTACTGTACTATTAATAATGACTTTCAAATCAGAAACAACATTTGATTTACAAAAATAATGGGGAGTCGAGTAAATTAAGTGAAATAAAACAGAAAAACAGAAAGCGGCTTCAATTTTGAAAAAAACTGTGCCAAATTTAGAAATCAAAGTGCTATAGGAATTCAAAACTATAAATGATTTTTAGATCTGAAAAATGATGAGTCAGTTTTCGTCCAATTTAGATTCCAAACATCCATGACGTTAGAATTTCTTTCTAAGGTTGCATCAAAAATCCCACAAAGACAAAATCATATCTCACAATATACGTAAAACGTGGGGTAAAAACTCCGGTCTACCTTTCATCATATTCGTCTCTTGACAAAAGCAATGGAATAAATATGGAAAAAGTGTTGTCTGCATATTCCAAACCTTGTTCTTGGCTCTTTATCATGTGAGTGCAACAAATGAGGAAGATTTTCCCAACTTCATTTGCATTCCAAGGTTAGTAGAGCCAACACATTCCAAGAGGTGGGCGCACGTCAACTCATTGGAAACCAACCATGATGGTCGGTCGGTCGATTCTTGGCCCATGAACGAACGATTCTCCCCATGTCGTTGTCCATCAAAAGGTGACGTATTGGATTTGTCCCAAGTGATGTTGATGGGCCCAATGAAACACAACCCATGGATCATGTTCAAGACCAATGTCCAAATCACAAGGGGAGAAAATTCAATTCCCAAAATCTTGGCCAAGGAGATGAAGAAGATGAGGATGCGATGGGTGAGTGTCGAAGGTCATACGGATGGTTGGTTTGAATGGTCTCGCATTGGCTTTTGTCTTTGGGAGCCAGCAATGACAACGACGACTTTAAGATGCAGGAAACTGCCACTGCTGAATTAATGAGAAGGACGAGCCATCAATTTGGTTGTGGAAAACGCTCGCTCAACCATTGGTTTGGTTGGCGAGGAAAACAATGTTTAATCATTCAAGAGTGCCACTTGCGACAGATCACTGTTTCCTCTGTTTCGCGTCAATTCATAGAGCAACATTGTTCAGAATCACTGCACTGCACTTGGAAACAGATTTCAAAGGTTTCGTTTCTTTTTAGGTTTTCGACACATGAAATTCGTTACCTTTTTCAAAATAACAGGTCGTTTGCCAACATACGTAGCTTATGTAGAATACTTTGATAATTGCATGAATGCTCCACATCAGGTCACATGTTTTGTTTCAAGTATATCCACTCATATTTGAACTGAAACTTTTTCTGCCTTTTAAGCTTCTAATACAACGAATTAAGAAAATTTGCTAATACGTACATGATAAATAACTAACCTAAAGGTTAGTTAAAGGATCCCTTAATAAGCTGGAAATATGCTCAAGGCGAATATTGGAAGCATACTTCTAGCATGCTTTGGTGTAAACAAAACATAAAAGCTCATACTGAGCAGATCCCCAATATGAAAAAATAGTGCAACAATGATAAGATATGCTAAAAATGAGTGCAAGCTACTTTTGAAGTGTGCTTGAAGTATGCCTTGACGCTCATAAAACATTAGACCGTCATCTTATTTGCTAAAAGTCTACTTGGTATCTTCGAGTTATTTCTCTTGTCTATGTCAACATGCCACCTATTACTTTGCCTGAAACTTGAATTCAATTTGGTTCCTGATTCCTCTTATTTCTCTAGTTTTTCAGCAGTTTTGAGCTTTAACGATGTTTTTGGGCGGCACTCAACGCGAAAGCGACCAACAAAATTTTAATGAAGGTGGTAGGAGTTTCATCATTCGAACGAAACATGTTTTTTATCATTTAAAGTTTTTCATAACAAGTGCGAGCTCAGTGTTCTCAGACCTCTCAAAGTGAAAACCTCTTAAGGCTTAACCAAAACAGATCATGAGAAAAAAATGAGCAGACTCGCTCCAAAAGTTGAATTTTATTGGCGGTATGTCCATTGTCCAAAGTGTCTCCAAGGCAGATCACAATTGTGATCTGACCTTGACCAAAGTGCTTCAAAGACCGTCTCTCTCTTCAGTAATGGAGGATTGTCCCTAATGGATCCTTCATTGCCGGGTTAGAAGAAAAAAGTAGGTGTTTCATCGAGCTCTACTCTTGATTGTGGTGTGTGGCGAATCTTGATCTTTCGATGAGGGAATGTTTGTTGAATGGCGGCAGCAGACAATGGCCGTTCACCCAAAACTCTGGGATTCCTTTCCCGTACGTCTCTTCTTGAACATTAAAGTTGGCGAAGGACCCGATAATTTCGTCCTCCTCATAACTGCATGACACGGCCAAAGCGGAGCAAGAAGACTCCTCATCGTCGTCATCATCATCCGGCAGCATTGGGAGTTGGGTACGCCATCAACCATTGGAGGATCCAACGTGCTTCCATTGGAAGAGGATCGGTGATGGCAACTCATCAGTCATAGAGTTATCACGAATATCTTGGCCAAAGCTTACTGGAGTCGAAGAGTCAAGGACGACGTCGTCGATCTCAGGCAAAAATAACCATATCTTATCCAAGAGTTTTTCCTTCAAAAGAATCTCCTTGCCATCGTTCGTGTCTTGGAGGCAAGTGCTCAAAACTGGCAACATCCAGGATTGAGCAGCCAAACTTGAGCATACGTAGTTCTATCTCGCCAGGGACAGGAACATCAAAATGATTTGCACGCAAATCCTGATCAGTGAGCTCCATCATCCAGGATCGACGTATCCTTTTAAATCCAGGATCGCTTCTGGATTGCACGGCAGACAACAAAAACACGACACATGCATGAAAGAGTGTCTCATTTGTACAATTGTTTGCTGGATCAAATTTTAAGGAACATACACTTTTTTACTCTAAAAAAGTATTTACTAACAAACTTCTCCAACCCAATTTTGTTATTTCTAAAACAATCGTAAAATGTGTAGTGTACCGTTGATTCATAATTTGATAAAATTGTTACATTACGTCCAACAAATAGTTTTTGATCGAATTTAACTTTGGGTTTTAATGATAATTTTAGCTGAGTACTTTCTGTGAAAATATAGACAGCCCCTTTTGAGGTTCCAAAACCTTTAATTTCGTATTTTTTGCAACACTTACTTTTTGCCTTACATTTGGGCAATAACAAACATAAGATTATTTTGACATGCACAATATTTTGTTCCTCCCTTTTCCATAATTAATTAAATTACTATTTCAAAAGTTGTAAAGGATTAAGGTTTTGAAAAAGGTTAATCTATCTTATGTTGTTTCGTATTGTAGATTAAACTTACGACCCACTCGTGGACCAAACAAATGGGGGATGAACTAAAAAAACTATTTGAGGTCATTCACACAATCAAAGTCTTGGACATCAGCTTTTAATCATATTGTTTTAGACGTTCTATTTTATTAAAGACAAGCCTAATGTCTATTACATCAATGTGGACAAATGAGAAAAAACGAATGCACGACTTTGACGGGAAGGCTAAACTGTTTCCTGTATGATGAAATTTTCCTTTTGATTGTTTTGCCATGTAACCTCTTTTATCTGATGATGGCAATGATATTTTGCATTTTTTTTTCATATTTATTTTTCAATCAGCACCTCTGCATGAAGGATATCTAATTAAATGAAGACTCCGCTAGAAATTCGTGGCCGTTTTGTTGGTCAATAAATAGTGAAAAGTTTTGCCAATCTTGCTTTGATATGGAACTCGTGCCTGTAATTGCCCTAAGCCTTAATGGTCTCATCTAACCACTGGTAAAATGCATTTTACGAGCACGCACAAGTAGACAGATCGAATCAGTTTTCTTCTGAAATCCAATTTGATCACATTGGCAAAACATGCTCAAAAACATGGAGGATATCCTCTCTCTTGGAATCACTAGCTACCTCAGAACTGTCCATAAAATGTATCTAAAGGATCGAAATTTATGGCCAAAAATAGCTGAACTTGGGAGAAGGGTTAATTGCCAAGTGCACGTAAGTAATGAACTATTGTGTATAAAATGATTTCGAGGAGAAAAAGGCTGCGTGCAGGATATATCTCCGACTTTTGGTCAAGGTCATGGCCTAAGCGTAAGTTATGATCAGACGGCTACATTGGCGCCCCTTTTGAGGTAATTGGTTCAGATCCTGTGTACGCACAGTATGTACTTACAACACCAGTGTGTACATTAAAGGGAATATGGTAAGTGGATGGGATTTATTCATAGCGTTGCTTGATGACCATTGAAGAGGCCCTCAAGGTTTTCCCCAGGGGACAATTTATTATGAGCCATCATCACACTCATCCCAATTTACTCTGCTGAATTCAAGTCAGACGTTTACAATCAGGGATGCCATTTTGGGAGAAAACGAGCCATCAATAATTCGTAAGTACATCCATGTTTCATTGGGCAAATACCTTTGCGTGCAATTTAAGCTGAGAAGCAAAGCAAATACCCTTCTGGAGGAATTTTCAGTCTTTAGGTTCCAAACACGCCAAGAAACAAGTTCGGTTTCTGCACTTTACATTAACTTGCATATGGGATCCTTCAAAGGAATGTAAGCAATACGTGCTGAAATTCATTACAGATTTGATGAAGAATGCCCATTTCTGCTGGAGTCATCGTTGTGAATTTTTTTCCAAGGCAGATAATCTTGGCATCCCTGAGAAAGGCGCATCTTCATTATGTGAAGGTCGTGTGGTTTGGATGCGTATGGTTAATTCAATGTTGACCAGGCAATAAATTTCTCGAGTCGTAATGATAATTGACGTATGGTCAGAACTGGCAGACCTTGGAATGAGAAGAGTGATCAGAAATGCAAGCTCATTGGATCCAACAAGGGTGGAAGAGAACTACCAATGAAATCATTAATTCCCAATCAACTCGGAAACTCTCAACTCGGATTACAACATTGTCTTTGTGTGTCAACTCTGAAAAGGGGTCTGGCAAATCAATACTGACGAGTGAGTCTCTGTATAGAAATCTCTTTCTTTGTGATGAATAATGTGCTGGTACTTTATCAAATCGTCTGCATTCGTCAAGAAAAAATTACCTTTGGACAAAGGCATTGAAAGACGCGGCCATTATTTTGCAAAAGCGTCGGCAGCTCATCAGATTTGCAAGTGCCGTCACGACTTTGTAAATGAATAACAATTCCAAAATTGAATCCTCTTCAAACGTCAAAGGATTTCTTCTCTTCCTATTCTGGTCAAGTCGGGGTTGCACCAAGGTCGCTGTGAAATATCTTGTATCTTAATCCCCCCGAAAGATTACAAAGGTATCCCCCTCTCGACAATCTCTAAGGGAAAGTTTAAGCCGAAAACAATCTTGCTTTGAATAGGTTTACTCGGGGATTGTTAATGATGACTCCCCCGAGTAAGGATCACGGAGCCGCTGAAAGTTATTAGACCACACAAAGTGTCTACTTCGATACTTCAGGTATCACACTATCATCACTAGATGACTATCTGCTTCCATTTGGGGCCCCCAGGACAAGCAATAACCGCACTCACACACCCCGCACACACTCATCTATCTAATCTCCCTTGGAGTGACCTTCAGAAGCGTCCAAAGTTTCTTCATCAGCTGTATCCTGTCACTCTAATTATTCTTGACGTCAGCGTTGCCGGACACGTCCGGTCAAAAAAGTCAATACTTCCTTCTTTTTTTGTTTGATTTATCTGAAACCCTGTAAGGAGTCCGTTATCAAAACCTCAAAGATTGGTTCATAAATCATTGCAAAATTTGAAATCTTGGCAAAAAAAGGGTCAATTTGTACTTCCTCATTGCGTCCACTCCTTGGCATCCCTGGATTGAAGATGACCAATGTCGAGTGTCCGGATTTATGGGCAACCTTGGTTGAAGGGTCATCTGGCCTGCCATAAAAATCTTCTTTCACTCCTGGTTGTCCAATGGAGGCGGAGGAAGATGAGTCGACGACACTTGCGTACATTTTCATGCTGATCATGAAGGAATTTAGAGGCACAATGCACGCCAAACACATAGAGGAAGGTACCTACATGCACATTGGACCCCCTGAATTCAAGGTAAATGAAGCCATGCCCCATTGCCAAATGACCCATTACTTACAAGATGGCTGGCCATTTTCATTAGGCAATGTTCACCTGAGGTGCTATGAAAGCAAGAAGATCAATGCTACATGTTCTCCTCCCAAAGTTTGAGGCAGGCTAGAGAATGATCAAAACCCTTCAAAAGTTCTAAGGGCACGACTAGCTCATAAATTACTTCTCCCACTCCTCCTTCTTCACTTGAAAAACTAAAACCTAAGGCCGGAGACATTTTACGACAGCTTAATTCCCCTTGGAAACTAGTCAGCTTGCTCACTTTCCCTTCCAGAAGATTGCTTCCGAATTGCAGAGTAATTGTCACATATACACACATTCCACAATCATTTTCTGGGTTGCTTTTTGTAGAACATTACTTCAATTGGACCCTTCCAGTTTTACGATCTTTTTTTCATGATCTCTTAAAAAGTGGGTTTTCGACACTTTCAGGGGCATTGATATCAAACTTAGTCTTAATAACTTTATAGTTTGATAATGAGTACATTTACCCACGAAAATTACAGACATTCAAAAGACCTTCTTTTTAAGAGGGGTCCTAGTTCTCGCGTTTTACACTCATTTATTGCCAGACGTAAAAGCGCTAGCCCAAAAAAAGTTGTCAAATGAAGAACCACTTTGTAACACGAGTTCGTTGGGGAATGTTTAGTACTTCATTCAAATTCTAACACCTTCTTGGCACGCACTCATTTTGTCGCTAGAAATTCATTTCAACGCATTAGTTAGTTAGGTTGTAGATTAGCTTCAGGATGAATGGACGTTTTGAAATCGCTTTCAATTACTATTTAAAGGTAACCATCCGAAACCAGCCATTCCAACGCATATTTTTGAGCATGATGTTTATTTCCCTTGAGTACTCATGAATTGTAAGATCATTTTTATCCGTGATATCAAGACACGAAATTGAACCCGTTAGAAGATGCTGTTGGAATTTGCACGCACGAGCAAAAACACGTCACAACTTTGAAGAATGGATTGCAATCATCAAACAGATCATAAGAATGCCTTAAACTGACTTACTGTACTTATAACAAAGAGTGAGGCCTTGAATTTCTTTTTGTTTCAATGAATTAGTTTTTTACATTTAGAATCCCAAATTACTTGGGCATTTATTTTAGTTCTATTTCAAGTTCTAAAATAATAGGGTGCTGTATGTTTACATTTAGTTAAAATTTTCAATAGGCTTATTATTAAAGATACGTAAAGAAAGTTATATAAGTTAGGCAGCCAAATTCGACTTGCATTGTGGAAAAATGAGAAAAATACAATGCATTCAATCAGAGCCAAAATACGAAAATTGAGAAGTTGGTTAAAACTCCTTGGAGTTATAGTTATTTCATCGACGGCGACATCTACTTAATTTCAGGTATCTGATGAAAACGCACACTTGGTTAAATTATCATCAGCTGTATCATGACGTCACACATATTCTGGAACCGTAAACCCAGCTAGATTTGTTACAAGTTGGCTCAATTTCTTCCTTTTGAGGAAGTCACTTGTGTTATGAAAAACGTGGAATGTGACGTCATCAACATTCCTTGTTCAGCTGCTTTCCAAAGGAGCCTATTGTAATAAAAATACAGATATCTTACATGTGATGCACTATGCAAATTTGTTCAATTTAACAAAGTACCAGTGAGTGTAAGTGATTTACCCTGCCTGTTTCCTAGGAACTGGGTGTAGTCAATCCATCCCATGGTTAAACACTTAATGCGAAGGGGCGGTCATTTTGTTATTTCATAAATGAACCAGGAATAATTGTACTTTTATGCTAAGAAGTGGGCGGCACAGGGATCGTTGAAGATGCTCAAAACCAGAAGACCTTGTCAGGTTTAGATGCACCTTTTTTTAGACGTGTCTCTGAAAACTTGCCTTTGACAAAGTTCTTGCACCCAGAATGAACCAGGAAAACCTGACAAAGAGATGCCAGCTTTCAAGTTAAAGTGTCGCGATTGGATGACTTTTTACGATCCTTGGCTCGAGTATTGATGAATGGATAAGTGTTTTATTAGTGTAACCAATCTGACTAGTTCACATGAGCACTGATAATTCTTTACGCTTCTCTGGCAACTTCAGTAATAAAATGAAGATGACCCAAACAAGATATAAATGAAAAGATCTTGTCACAAGCCATAAATGATCAAAACTGCTATTTCCGTACAAAAACTATACAGGCATCAAAAGATTCATTGGAAACACTCAATAGTACTTAAAACTACCTAACTAATATTAATAACTACGTACTACTATAAACTACCTACTAACACTAAAATATACTTATTTTTTTTCATTAATCGGTTTTGCGGTTAAACACACAAATAATGCCTTAAAACTGAAGGATCGAAAAGTTTCTTCTATCAAAAGGAAACGAAAAGTTCGAGCCCAAAGTCAAAATTAATTTGCCAGAAATGTGCAAGTCCAGTGTTAAAAAAACATCACAATCTCCCTATATCAATTTGCAATTCAGCTCTCCTATTTCGGTTGAATGAAAGAAATCGATTGGAATTTGCAGTTTTTGTCCGTGATGAGTCTCGATTGTGTGAAGTTGATCGCTTTTGTCTTGACAAGACAAGATCAATGAGCTCACGAAATGAGTTTTGCCATCTGTAATTGAATGTTTCTATTCTCGACAGGGTGTCCGTCATGAACATACCGTCCTTCTCTTAACGGGAAAATCAGTCGAAAATGTACATGAATGTACTCGAACTCCTTCTTGCACAATCTACTTGAGAAGGTTTCGTTTGCACCGGAAGTTCGCCCAAATAGCGCAGGAACAATTTAAAACACACACATTCTGGTCAAACCACTTTCAGGTCAGACTAGGATCACCTTTCCCTACTGAAATCGATCCTCTAAGAGCCTCAAACTCCGAATCCATTATTGAATTTGAGTGTCGGTCTCGACCAGAATTTGGGTTATTAGACTTGACGGTTTGGTAGTAGTGTCATGTTTGCTTAGACAGGAGATTAGCTCCTTCCCCAATGTCAAGTTCAAGACAGGGGTAAAATACAGTAGTGCTACAATCCTCTTCACAACTATTCCCATACCTTATTCACTTTTCTGGACGTAAAAAAATAACTTAATGAACCAATAGAGTGACTTAGTTAATAATTTGCAATGAAGGAGTCTACTTCCTCAGCTTAAGGAAACCATTTTTTGTGCGAAATGCAAGGGAGATCATGCAAATATTGCATTCTATTGCACAGACACACACTGAGGGACAGGATCTTCCCTCTTGATTAGGCGTTTGGGCCAATTCAAGGTCCCTCGATGTCATCAAGCGATATTTTTCAATCCTTCGGGCCCCAATCCAGATATTGTGAACATTGCGAAAACACTCGAATTATGTACAAACGAGGATCTTTGGCGGGAGGCGAATCTTCATCGTGCAATTTCGAGCGCCAACCAGTTCTGTGGATATGTACGTACTACAATAACGGGGGAGGATGTGCAATAAAATTGCCCATCTTGTCCCGTAGTCCCTCTAAATACGATCTGCCATCCCACGTCATTAGGAGTTTTCCCATTAAAATCATTGCTCAAAATGTCCTACACTTCTATAGAGATATCTTTTCAAACATATAGCGTCTCTCGATATAAGCAGAGATGGTCACTCATCAATATACTCGATAGTGCGTTATCTTGAAAAGCCCAAAAAGTCAGTTATCATTTGTAAATAATATCAACTACAATTTTATTACGTTTTTTCGCCAACAATTGCAAGATCTTGAGGAGTTCATTTGTTAGGATATGAACTTCCAAAATTAAAAGGCTGCTCAAGAAATCCATAGTTCGGAGAGAAGATACTTGCTTGAAGAATGAGAAGAAGTTAAATTCCAATTGCTTCAATTGAGTGGCATGTTATGCATCAACGATTTAGGATCACATTGTGATTAAAGTTACAATGAAAGAAGTGGTGCGTTATGGATTAACGATTTAAGGCCCATCTTTGGATAGTGTTACATGCTTGTTGACCGGCTTATGGGGCTTTTTAGTCCTTAAACTTGATACAATTTCCCCATTTTTGTTTAGTTGACGATTAGGAAGTCCTCCTTAGAATCGGCTGTAAAGAGTACAAGTCATTTGATATTGCTGAGGGATCGGATTTCAGCGTCTTAAAAGTACTTTGGATGCGAGGAATGCTTCGATTGCTTGCGTCATCGTCAAAGAAGAAGCGACCCCCCTTCTCCGTTATTATAATCATCACAAAAGATGGGCATCTCTCGGCTTAAACCCATACTATTTCTGACATATGAACTCAAATCCCTAATTCTCCTCAGAGGGGTTAATAAATCAGAAAATTGCGCACTGTACCGTGCTCTATCGACATTAAGGTAGACATCTTACTACAAGGACTTGATCCCTTTTATGTCAACATTCCCCAAAAAGGCTCTTTTTTTCCATGCAGATGTTTTGAAATCGCAAGAGTTTCCTCAACCCTCGAAAAGAAATGAGGGCATTGCAGCACATTTGAGAGCGGACCCACAATTAGCTTCCTACATCGTCAACTTGAGACATCCGGTATCGTTCAAAAAGAGTCTCCTTACCTGGAATTTAAAAATAGAGGCCATTCGTCAATCCAAAACCGTTAGAATAAGAACAGATTTATCGAATATCAACACATATAATTGTTCATTTTATATTTATATACCATTTGCAATAACGTTAATGATTAACCTTCTTTACAGGGAATCCCATTCCTTGTAGCGGTAATACAAAATCCGCAACCCCCCAAAAAAAGCACTTTTTTCAAGAGCAGATCCAGTGGGGTTATACAGTATTTATCCTTATGCACTGTCAGAAAAGAAACATTGCGATTCTTACAATATTTTTTTTCCGAGAAGTCACAGTTGGATTTAAGAATGTAACCGGTTAAGGACATTTTGATTCTTTTACAAAGAGATTTTTTTTTTGAAAAAATATCTTGGCCAAGGCATTCCTTCATATATCTAGCCTTGATTTTATTTGATTTTTAACCTTAATCTTGTTTGGTCCCTTAAAGTGACATGAAAACAGTCTTTGTCTGAGGGTTTTCGCAACTGTAAAACAACAAAACACTTTAGGGCTTTTAATGAACCATAAAAGACTTGAGGAAAAAACACCCCCAGAGTATCGAGCAAATGCCAATGGTGGTTTAAAGGTAACTTGTGCTGTCTGACCAGTTTTTTTTTTCAAACGTCCACAAATAACTCCATAAAACAGATGGTTACACAGCTTGGACCATATAAATGTTTTGACCTCTAGATGTGAGAAAAGTAGGATGAGTATCGGACTTGATTGGAGATGACCTCAAGGTCTTTGAAAGTCCTTTCGGACCTCTCTCGATGACCCACAAGAGGGAATGTTGAAGAAGACGCTGACATGTTTGATCAAGATCGCTTTAAAGTTGGTTTCTTGCCATTGAAAGGATCTGTTCTTTCCTCGTTCCTATCTCTTGACATGATCAAGTGACGTTCTCGCTCTAAATGAGACGACAAAGGCATATTTCATGGATGATTGCAAATTCGGCGACTTGTTTGTGGCATGCCAAAACCTTGTTCAAAAAGCTACCTCGTCCTTTTCTTTGCAATTCAATAAACATATTTTCTTCAGATGTGCTTGATTGCAATCTAATTAAGAACATTATCGTACATCCTTCCGCTTTTTGCTCAAACAAATAAAAGAAAAAAATGACAGTGGCTCGCTCCAGATAATTACATAAACTTTAATCATGAAGCCTCGTCAAAGCATAAAAAGCTGAGTTTTAAATATTTATCACGTTACAAAGTCAATTTTAAAAAGTAATCATAAATTTACATAATGGAAGCAGGCCAATTGAAGTTATCGAAATAGTTGATAAAAGACCTTGACCCATTTCTCAAGTCTTACAAATTCCTAGTACTTGTAAAGGGGGTCAATTTTCGGGTCTGTAACAAATCATCCAGAGCACTGTCTTGGTTGCTTTGTTTACTAATGATTTTGACTCAAGGTTGTTTCACGTGTTTATGAAAGACTCTCATATCCGGAGTCGATATCCTAGTGATTAATCAAGGTAATATTTCGATTTCTCGGCCCTTCGAACTCCACACATTTACCCAGGATATTGTTGATTTTTTTCCGTTTGATGGACGCGGATTGAATTCAGGGTCAATTCGTTGTGATCGAGAGAGATGGATGGGCAACAATTAATGAGATAATCATCAAGTGTCCAACTCGAGAGCCAGATCTTATTGTTTGATTTTCCGGATGAGAAGGCGCTCATCATCGTGTTTGTGGGCTCTGGATTCATTTTTTTCACGAAGGCGTTCGCTCGTTAACCAGTTTGTGGTGCATTCGGGCGTTTGGTTCTAGGAATGATGCGACAAATTTGGGGAAACAAATAAAGCAAACTGCCGGAGTCTATTATCATTTCAACAAAGCCTCTCGCTACACGGAAACGCGTCTCAAATTTTGACTTCAAAACACTTGAAAAGGAGTTGCTCGTGATTTTTTTTCCGACTTGATTTATAAACTCGGCCGTCGTTAAAAACAAGACCGGGTGTTTCAAATGCCTTTCCAGAAACTATTGGGTTCTCTACTCTTCATTCTAAAGTCACCCTGTCTCGGTTCCTCTCGATAAGTATTGTCCTCGTACACTTTTTTCTTTCATTTACAACAGATAAAGGAGATTCAACTTGTTTTGACGGGACATGTGCCATACGTTTTTCCTTAAAGTCATCCTCTAATTAGGTCCGTTTCTCTGTTTCATCCGACGAAATGTTGCTCTGCAATTTCTGCTCTTTCCATTCGGCAAGTCATGGATCAAACGAAGGAAGATGGTTGTGATTCATTGCGAGACAAGAACCTGAAGATCATGGAATCAGCAGAGTCAGAGGAGGGATTAGGTTAATCCTCGAATTTCTGCCAATCCAAGCCAGTACGCAGCAACAAAGTATGCAAAAGTGCCATAAAATTCGGTAGGATATGAATATACAACCCTGTCTGCCTCTGGGGCGTCTATTAGGGACGAGAAGGACTCCTTCAAGGGCCAGGACTTGCACCCATCATCCAGTATGCACATGTGAAGAAGAAGATAAGGAGTGAGTGAGTGTGTGTGTGTGAGTGAGAAAGAAAGAGCGTGTGTGTCGTCAGCTTCCTGAGTCCTTGAGCTTAAGAGGAGCTCATCTTCCATTCATAGATATCCCGTCGTGCTAGATCATCGAGTAAGGCACCCTTGAAAGAAATCCTCGTGTGTGCAAGCGTTAACTCTTGGCGAAGGGCTCTCGCATTGTCGCGTAAAATCTATGACAATTGGCCTGTGGCATGAGATCGGTAAGCAAGGACTTTGATTATGTGTTTTCCGCCGTTTTCTTGGAATACTTTTTATGACTGGCTTGGTATGCTAATGGTAGTCTTGGATATTCTGGCCCATGTTTTGGAAACTTTTCGGGTTTTGTTTGGTATATGACATCGGTCAGGTGCAAAACACAATTGCATTCTCTGATCTGGTTAGTGCAAACATTCGACAATATCTACAAGAATGGGTGCAACTCAACAAATGCCCAAGTCGACAAATCGAAATCTGATTCGGGAATGGGATGATGGCTCCAAATTGGGTCGGCTTGATGGGAAAATGATGATGTAGACCTCCTTGCCCCAAAATCAAGGAAGTCCCATTTGATCGCCCTCACAAATTATTGAATACACACACACTCAGACTCCTCTGGTAGACAAACCATAACACCAACCAAAGGCAGCGAATGTTGTTCTTTTACTTGCGTGTGAGGTCGGCTCATGTTGCCAATGATCTGTAACCGGTCGGAGTTAAGGAGGTGGGTATAAGGACTATTGAGTCATGACTTCCAGGATCGAGCTCATCCTCCGGTTCGGAGTTCTTTATCATCAATTTCGGTGCATTGGGAGTGACTTCCTTGATCTGATCTCACGGGGTGTCAAACGGAATGCAAAACTGTTGCTGGTCGTGTCATTTCACTAGATTAAATCATCCTAACCGAGCCAAATCACATACCTCGGATTAGTGGTTTATTGGTGGTCGGCGAATGCAGTTCTCTAACCCTGGCATTCCGAGGTTGGGCATATGAGTTGCTCATTCCTCTGGCAACACTAACGAGTCACAACAATAACATTAACCCGTTCCCGCCAGTCGTGAGTTATTGAGGAAGACCCCGAAGTTAGTTAGATTGCGAAGTTCATAGGGCCATTCCAGTGTACGGTTTTAATGAAAGTGTTCCCTCTAAAACGTGTGTTATGAACCCTCGACGACATCCGTCCAATCAGCAACTTGAGAGCTGCATTCACATGTCAGCTGTCGATTTAAGGGCCTACAAAAGCCACGCGAAAATTGTCTCGGAAGATTCAGAGGAATTTGAATGAGGGATATTCTGTTGTCAGACAAAAAGTTCTGAACATCTTTGGTGGATTCTTCGTAGGGTAAAGAGTGGCTCATTGTGACTGAGTTTTTTTTCCATTCTTCTTTTTCTTCGCCACCTGTATTGCTACAATAAGTATTGGCGCTATTCCCAAAGATGGAAGAAGAGAAAAAAGGTCCCATCCAAATTCGAGAGACCTCATCTTCTTCCTATTGTTTGCATCCAAAGCCAAGGCCTATTAGTGAGCCATGAATTGGGCATTGTTTCTGTTCCTGATTTGCCTCGAACAGAATTCAGGCTTGCCAAGATTGGCACCATTTACAAGGACTAGATACGCATTGACAGGATAACCTTTGTCCGCCTTTTTCAAACCGTTGCTAGTCACGATTCAATACTAGATTTGAGAAAATAGAACGTTAAGGTTGATTGGCAACCCTTGATGCGGTGCACTCACGAGCGCCCATCAAGAAGCTTTTGTTCATGGAAACCAGATGAGAAGTGAAGAGATGAAAGGAATGCCTCTTCTCACTTAATCATCCGTTCTCTTTTCTCCCACTCTATGTCATGCAAAATAGTTATCAATTCCAATTCCATGACCTCCTTCTTTTGAACGGAGTTAAGCAGCAAAAAGCTGGAATCCCTATTAGTGGCACGTTCATCTTGCTCAAGTTCGATAAATGTTGCCACAAATAGATTCAGGAAATCACTTGTCTCTCTCTATCTCTCTGCTTCAGAAAATGATTGGTGAACCCCAACATGTCGTGAACGGCAACAGTTTCAATCCTCCCCATGGATGGGTGGTTGTAGTTTCCGAATGAATCAGGAACCCCGTCAAAGGTTCGTCCCATCAACGACCATAACTGTATTGCCCACAGGATGAATCTAGAGAGTCACGCCTTGTTGAAAGATGTCATTTATTCCCCGTTCTCCCCCCTTCATGGTAGGGTGGTGGCCAAATCCAATTGGAAATTGCCATGATGAGTTCAGAGTGGCAATGATTTGCTTGAGGTGTGAATAATTGGACCAACGTGTTCGTCCTTTCAACCGCACACATAATTGGTTTGAATTGGTAAAACAAAAAATGGACGAAATTGGGAGTTCAAATCGCCCATACTTGATCAAAATTATCGGCCTAGCACAGAGTAACGGTATTTCATAACTGCCTAACCCATAAAAATTTGAAGATGCTGTTGTGGAATATTCTGAGCCAACTACCATTACTAATGATAATGGTAATCACAGGTTCATATTCCATGGGGATCCCTCTATCTGCGTGCATCTTTGAGTAATAGCTTGGATCTTATGACTCAATCTCGGACAAAATCATCTTGTGGTGGGTGGGATTTTCTCCATAGTCTGGTAAAATATATGTGTCTTACATAACCCGTGCTCTGAAAGAATGTGAGGACAAAAAGAGATGGGGCCCATAATATATGATATACGAACACGCAGTTATTTGAAACCTCGCTTCCATGCGCAGAAAGATGAGTTATTGCCCATACGAACGGGGATTCATTTCATGGTTTCATCTGAACAACAGGCTGGGATTACACTCAAACCAATCTTCATTTCCTTTCCATTATCAATTGAACCAAGCGTGACCTTTCAATGGGTTCAATTCTTGACACAGGTTTCGTGAATCCAAATCAGTCGATTTATTTACTCGAAATCTAATCATTCAGTGTGGCTGTTATTTCTAGTAATGTGAGCATATCTTCTTCCTGTCTCTTGAAAGTCTCTAAACAAGTTGAAAAAAGTAACAGATTCTGGCACAACCTATTGAAACTTATTCACCCACCTCCATCTCGAAATTAAAAGCCACGCCGAAGCACTCTTAAAGGGAATGGGTTTCTTGAATGAAATGCCAGATTCCTGAACTATCTCCCCCCTCCATTGACTGTGGAGCTCTTTGCATATGAGGAAGCAAAAATTCTCAATACTCATAAAGGGGGTTTGGCGGTGTTGCTTGCTGAACTTCTTCCAACTAATGAGCCGTCACCAACCCTTTCCTAATAAGGTCATGCCGAGAGGAACGAATTTGATCCGGATTCCCAGTATAACACTAGTTTTGAGCATCATCCCTGTTGCACTCACTCTTAATAAGTTCCTTGTAATCAAACCGACTTACGGTAAACATGCACAAATAGGGATCAAGTGGTATTTGATATTCAGTCATTTGTCAAGGAGCGAGAATATCAGGGTTTCTGCATAGTTTGGATACTCAGAGGGATGGGAAAGACTGAACAACTATTTTGGTGTCAAGGAACAACTGGTTTGGTGTCGATTCGCATACCTCGTTGTAGGAAAGAATTTGGAATATTTATTCCTGTACTCACGAAACTCCCGAGGAAACTATGTCAGTGAGTTACGGCTTTGCTAAATAACTCGAAGAGTTCAAACGTTACTTTTAAGGTGGACGCATTTGACTTTGATAGATAATGCTAACACCACTCCAAATGTTCGAGAACACGTCTTTTTGGTCGAGAATTCACGAAATGCACCAGTTCTGACGAAAAAAGAACGTCTTCCGCAAGTTTCCACGCCATTCCGTTACAATACAAAGATGGTTTTGTGTTCGTGTTGACTTGAACCCCGTAGCGCGATCTCAATTGCATTCAAGCAAGTTACAAACCAAAGGACTGGACTTTTCATTACGCATCTTCACCGGGCTTTAATTTGACTCGAACCCCTTCCTTCCTTAAACGGTTCAAGTATCGTAAAGAGCGTATTTTTCTTATTCAGTGCTCAAATGCAAACGTGTCGTTGCCAAAAAAACGTGACCTGGGTCTAAAAAAAAGGTCGCGCTGAGATAACCGTAACCAATGATAACCAGTAACTTAGTGTCTTGATGGATTTGGAAGCATCTTTGGTCAGGTCTGACATTTTAACTTTTAGATCGTTGGGCTTCACAAAGCATACCAAAGGTACTGTAAACTTTGATTTTGCCAACTTGAAAAGGTGAGAAACGTGGACAAGGCCACATGAGTCTAGACTGTTTTGGCACATTTTATGGGCATACGATTGAAATGCATTCGCCGTATGATACATGAAATTCTAAACATCCAAATGGGTACAAATTCATTTGATGTTAACGCTAAAAATAATTTTTACTTTGACCAAAAGTTTCTTGAGCTTTATTTTAAAACTCAAGTTTTGAGCCCTTAGAATTTTTTGGGGCTCTCAGAATCGATGAGAATGAGTTTGAGAGATTCATCTCATTCCTCGATCTGTAATTCAACCATTTTGGGTAACAATAATTTTTGGGTTGCACGTAGACCTTTTTAACCCATGCTCCAGTTGCAAGAATCTTGGATCCGTTATATAAACAAACTTAAGACACACTAATTTTCAAGAAACTGTGATGAAATTGTCTCAAAAATAAAAAATAAAAATAAAAATTTGTGGGCTTCAATTTTCTAATTCGTAAGTTTTTGAGATATTTATTAGATACATACGCTTTGTGGGTGCTTGCAAAATTCACATAATGATCAGAATTGCTAAAGATCACAAGAAGCTTCTTTACTAAACGTTCGGATTTACTGCTGCTACATTTCTAAGAAGTGGCAATTCATATTCGCCTGAAGTCTGCACTTAGCTTCAAACTCGCCTCTCACTTTTGAGTGGATGTGGGCAGAATGAGATGGACAAGTTAGATGGTGGCTCCTTTGTTGGGTATCACCTCATATAAAAAGTGCTAGATTAGTCCTAATCACACTTCTCACCTGCTTGACAAAAGATTAACCAGAAGTAAATCTGCCATAAAACTATTACGCTGTCAGATTTGAGCACACAAGTCGGAACTCATTTCAAAGTAAATGCTGTTGAGTCTAGCCTTTAACTCCACATATTTCCCCATTAACATCTATCTCACTTTAACTTTGATCTGACTGAGCGTTGCATACAAACTCTTTTAAATTGGGTATGGACAATGTATTGTTGTCCTCAAAGCAATATCAAACTTTTGGCACCCAATCCATCATCAGTTTGACGCAAAACAGCAGCGTAATAATAATTATAAACAACAACAACGGTTTGCAGCTGATGCCTGTTTCAATCAATGCACGTCAACTTGATTCAAGATGGGTTTGATTTACATGCAAGCAATTGAATGTAGCGCAAAAGAACAAAATGAATTTTGTTGTGATTGCCTTTGGTAATTGTTCATTACTCATTACACTTTCATTGCTCATCATTCAGGGTCACAAGCAATATCAAATCGTCAAAAAACCAGCTCTCTCTCATCTGGATTTCTTTGTGTGTGTCTTTGGACTCTTTGAAAGCAATTTATTGCAATCTTAATTGCCCCATTACGCGGATCCGTGCATTCCTTTGCAACTCTTCATCAAAACCAAACAAACAAGTGGATTACATAAGAGATAGTCTGCCTCAGACCCAATTTTGGAGGTCCTTAACGACTCTTCTACTTCGGTTAATGAATTGTCCATCTACTTAATTACTCTGCCCATTGTTTTAAAGGGCGATATCGTCCCTTAAAAGAGAGGGTTACTTCACAAGTGGCAAGACTTAAGAATGAATCTGGATCAGACTGAAGAGAATAAATTGACGTTTCAACTTTAACTTTTCCTTGTCGTATAAAAAAAAGGAAGAAAAAGTGAGGCATTTGTCTCAGGATTGCCACTGGAGGAAGCAAAAAGTACTTGATTCTCGCATGGATATCAAGCACGATTTGCCTCAAACATAGACACACGCTCCAGGGTCAGATTTCATCGTGGCGCCCCTAAAGGTAACCACCATCTTCATTAAGAAGTGGGGATCGACTTTTAAGCAGGAAACAATTTCCTCTGTTGCTCTGTTCAGGCTTGCTCTGACAGACAGAAGGAGTCGAGCAACGCCGTCGTTGAGTACATCCCTGAAAGACCTAAAGGTTACCGATCCAATGATAGTACCACTCACTTCATGTAGCACATCTATACACTCGAACATCTTGGAAGCAAAACGACCATGTTCTATTTTGTACCGAATCAGATTTGATTTGCCATCACAGATCTCAGGGTAGAAACGAGCCTCATTTCGTTCCTGGTTGCTAAGAACATGAGGGAGGTGAAGAGATTTTTGGTTTTTGCTCGTTTCAGCTGATTATTCTAACGAGTGTCCACTCCTTCCGATCATTCAAAACAGTGTTGCTACAATAAGTTATAAACATGGGCCAAGATTACTAGGGATTTCTTTCTTTCTCAAAATTGTCATGCCAGAACTTCTGCGGGAACAGGAGATTCGTATCAGCTCTCAAATCAGGGGTTCTCATTCACATTCACGCCACATTAGCAGTGTTAAATGTCAGCAAAATTGAAAACCAAATCATCTTGCAAGGCTTCGATTGGGACGTATGCTATGTATGACAAACAAAGATGAGAGAATTCTTTTCATCAAGGTGTTACAGCACCGTTTCAAATCGCATCATTCAAGATCAACTCAGACCAACAGAGGTCAATCTCAAAATTTTGAAGGGCCTCTTTGATAATTGAAGAGTGCCCATTGGGATGATTGCGACCTTTTGAGTTTTTCTTACAACGATTTTGTGTGCCATCTTTCATTCGCTGTCAACATTTACCGTTGAGATTCATCTACTTTGCCTTTTGAACCCCATCAAACTCAGTCAAAGAATCAGCGTTGATGACTCAAGGAAGTATTAAGTCTGTTCTTGCTTAACACTTTTTGGAACACTGCTTTGATTTTTTTACCTAATGTAATATCACAGATACAAGTGTATAAGGGTGATTTTAGTCATCTAAGCTTCGATGAAGTCTATGAAAAGTGGCATCGGTCAAAACGACGGGGTGACATTTGAGGCGAGGCCTTTGGCAAGATAATAATAGTGTTATCCACCAATTATTGATTGCCAATCGTCCTTCTTTGGCTTGCCATATTCTTTAGTATATCTAATCGCGCATTCAATGTGATGGATGCTACATCTCTAAAGCCCATTTGACCAAGGAACAGGAAAAGAAGAGCGCCTTTTATTACGCCATAAACGATTACAAGCTATTGGAAAATACCTGAACGATCCATGAAAATTTCATCCCTTTATGAAAGTCATTGAGGGCCGTTTTTCAAACACGGAAATATCAAAGCAGATCTTTCTTGATTAATCCGAGAACCATCCATTCAACAAGTGCCTATTTCTGGCGTGACAAGCCTTCCAAACAAACATCTTACCTTGAGGACACTCGGCCATTCGACAACTTCGAATACTCTGTTCAATCTCTCCCGAACAATGCCGGACCCGTCCATCACCGGATTCCATGCGACGTCTACGGGCACGGGTACTTCTTGAACCGCATGTTGCGGAACACGCACTCCATGTTCCCCAGGCACTCCACGCACAACTATCCAAGGAGAACGGGGAACAATAGTCCCAATCACCCCTTTGAGTAGGGAGGGTATTGCACCAAAAGAACGGACGTTCCCGTTTGCGACACTCGTTCAGACAGGGTTCCTGATATCGGGTCACCCCGGGCGATTGGGAGCAATAGTCCCGATCGATCCAGGTTCCATTGCGACTAGGTTTCTTATGGCACCATGTGTAGGGAAAGCCTCTTTGAATACACGCATCTGAACAGGGCTCGCCGTAGGCCGTTAGAGTCACGGGTTCTTGGAAAGTCTCGGTAAAGGCTTGATTGGGCACGCTCACCACAAAAAGGAGCATTAATTTGAGTGACCAATGCATGGTGAAAGAATTCTGGTTGTGGCCTTATTTACACTTGGAAATCATCGTCACTAAAAATAACTCGAAACCCTACAACAATATTTCTCGGATTTGTCAAAGTAAAATTCGAGGGAAAACACAACCACACTGTAGGAGATCGGTGATGAGACGTAGCGTCTCGGGTCCGCACAAAAATCCAACTCCTAAAATCGAAGATGTGTTTGAGCGAAAAAAAATTGGCGACCATGAAAACGACGTCGCCGTTCGTCTAACCCGGCATTCATAACCAACCAACCAACCGAGCAACCAACCCTTGTTGAAGAGCAGCTTCAGTGTGAGGAGAGGGTGTCCGCCAAGGCATGCATACTAGGCCCGATTATTCTCCTTCTTGTACCTGACGACATCCAAAAAACATTGAACGACACTAGGATGTTCGTAGTTCTCCAGGACAGAACGCTCCTTGGGATCCTCGTACCCATCTCTCGCCTAAAGCGTTACTTACGTACATCGTTGCGTTAACCAGCACAGAACTTCGAAGTTGTAGATGGGACAGTTGAATGGGTCCTCTGTTAATTATGGCCAAAACGCTGAAGGAATCAAAGTTCAGATACAATAACTCTTGATATAAGAACACTATTGGTGCTGAACAAAACTACTTTTTGGTACATGACTTCACTGCATGAAAGAATACTCAATCTAGAAATGATATTACTACAGACAGACAATTTTCTTTACAGAAAATTTGTCTGTATTAGGTTAGAACGTAACATGAAAGCAAAGCTGGATAAAAGAATTCTTGGAAATAGAATTTATCTTGTCGTCAGAGTTATTTTCCTGATGACTAAAATTACCGCCCTTCATCTAAATGCTCTCATTGTAAGTGACTCTTGGTGGTGACAGGAAACATCCTTTTAATCTGATTTGATTTTAATTGATATTAAAAACGTCAGTGGGATGATCATCATTCCAGCTACACGCCTTTCTCGCAAATCTAAAATGTATTCAACAAAAAAAAACCTAGAAAATATTTAATTTTACAGGGTGTCCAGGAATTGATGGTGCATCGCGTTTTTCTTTGCCATTCAGACGAAAAATTTGCTTTAAAACTGAAAAAATATGGACTGTTACGAAGTGTTTTGAAAACCATCATCCCATTGGAAACTACGGTTTCAAATGCATGCCTCAATGTTTGAGGAGTCCAGAGCGTCTCAAGAAAAGGAGGTCAAAAAGGTATCTAAAACTCATCTTGGAAGGACACTTCAATAATCACACTGCCCAGGGAACATCTAAATCTCCTGAAATCAACTCAATATTGTTCAGGAGGCAAGATGAACGATCGTAGAAGAGCCTTGATCTAAAATATGTTTAAGATTTGAAGATTATTGCTAAGTATGAGCGTATTTTCAACCCCGTGTCAAAAACACAAAGTAAGACCGTGAAAAAATAAAAAGCACATGCCCCCAGACCAAGTCAAATAGGTTGAAGAGACTGATAAAAGGTGTCTTGAAAAGGATTCGAAGTTATTTGTAACTGAAATATAACCATATCTACAAAAGTACATTTTTTTCTAACGTGTCCTTAAGCTATTGAAAATCTATTTTTTCCGATGCACCATCAATTCTTGGAGACCCTGTACTTCTTGAAGTTTTACGTACTTGGTGCAAAAGCCTTACAATGAGACTGCATTTATGACATATTTCAAATTCATTTTTATTTCAATTACCCCCAAAAAATATCTTTAACTAAATTTCCATTAATTGCACATTTTTTAAACTCATAGTAAACTCTCGAATTTCAAGACGTGGATAGCCTGCAAGTTCTAAGCCACCCTCTGAATGTAGTAGGCTCTTTTATCTTTTATGCATAACTTACAGATGTTCGGCGTTTCTTTTTTATTTCAATGTGTAGCCATTGATACACACTTGAAAAATTGTGTCCTTCAATAAGACCAAAATTGCTTTTGCTAGTCACAACAGTGTTCAGAATTCCAAAAGTCTGAGGGCTTCTCTTTCTCCTTTTTGTTGGTCTGAAATTGATCACTCTGAATTTGTTAACGGTGCCTCTTGCTTCTCCTTTTTCCCTTTTCTCAAGCTCCTCATTAGAGAGAGTGACTGATTTTGACGATGAAGTTGACATTTTCGACTTGAAATTACTTCAAAATGAGGTGAAAATCATGATGTTCTGAGAACCTAAACCTATATCTTCATACAATAATCAACAACTTCCAGTTGACTGTCTATCACCAATTTCAAATCATTGGAAATGAACGAGAGGCATCCAGGCTTAGCAAAGTGAACAGCAGTTAAAAAAAATATTTTTATTTTTTTTTGTTGCGGATTTTTTACTACCGCTACAAGGAATGCGATTCCCTGTAAATTGAAGGTTTTCTCCAGACAGCTTCAATTCGATCCCCAACAGGATTCGAACCTACGCCATCTGGGGAAGCTCTTACACTCGGCTCCTATAAGAACGCATTAGTACGCGCGGCCACTCTGGCTTCCTTTATTTTTATAAAAGGAATTTTTACCCATCTGCACTCCAGATGATGCGATTTTTGCCACTTGAGGTCGCTTTTTCCGACAGTCTATTGCGCCTGCATTTAAGAGCTCTTAACAGGGATACCAGGGGAAGTAAAATGACAAAACAAGATGTCAAAAGCACTTTAAAACTGAAAAACAGGAAAATTAGATGTATTTGCCCAACACTTTTTATTACAATCCAAACAAATCCATCACCATTAGGTTATGCAATTTGCAATCAAATTTAGGATGGTTTTTCAGAACAGAGCGTGCGTAATTTGAGTAAGAGAGGCAATATTGGATATAAAATACTACTTTTTGAATAAGTCAATCAACTGAACCAAGACTTCCCTTCCAATGAGAATACCAAAAGATGTTTCCTTTAAGTGGCATTTCTTCAATATTACTATTAGCCATTATTGTATTTCGAATGGTTCTTTGTTAGGCATGGGACACTAAATACGGACGACCCTGCTTATCATAACCATTATTCCAAAGTATTTCGCCTTGACTCTGTACTGAACGCATCTTGAAGGAAGTTTTTATACCTGTACAGAGCGAGCCGTTTCAACAAATTAATCAATGTATTTCCTTAAAATTCAAACCTAAATACTAAAGAAGTCTGCTCTATCAAATTACTCTTCAAAATTAGAAATGATAAATAGAATAACTCTTTTCGCGGACAATGCAGTTTCCATCTCAAGCTACTTTGTAGTAGTACTGTTTACATCTGTGGAGGAAGCAGGCGCCTATTTCTCCCTTGCTCTTGACTTTGATGTGTACTTCTGAGATAGATCCCTGTTGAAACCACTTGTTTCCCACCATGTCGCCGGGAAGACGATACCGTGCGGTTGGTTGTCTCTCAGAGCATGCACGTAACCAAGATCTTCTTCATCTTTACCGTACTTAGATCAGAGAGGATCGGGCCCCAAGAATTTGGCCCCAAATCCTCTGACGCGCAACCCTAAAACGCGCTTCCAAAGTCACGTTTTTAAGCGTCTGCGTTGCGCTCGACGCCAGCGACGCCCTCGACAGAACGGTCTGTCACTCTGAATTCCAATCATGGGAAATTTATAAGAAATGTCAGTGAATGCGATTGGCTAATCTGTGAAAAAGTAACTTAACAAATTGTTTTGATTTTGGGGTGGGTAACGTAAACAAGGCTTTTATTGGTCAGAAATGCTACCATTGTCTTTTGATTGTACAGTGGATAGGTTCTTTTTGGGGGCTTGCTTTCAAGTTCAAGGCATGGATTTGAGAGAAAAATACAATTTTCTTCGGTGACCTCTGTCCTTGACAGAAAATGCCCTCCGAGCCAAAATTGGCTTTGATGCTTTGACTTGAACATCAGTGATGCCATTTTGATGGCCCTTTACCTTTATATGATTGCATTATGATTGCATTTTAAACTCAAGCTTGCATGTATAAGTAATGTCCAACAATATTTGCATTTTTCTTATATGAAACATCGTTTTTGAGGTCACGGAAATCAAATGTATTTGCAGAGGAAATGCACTGACATGAAAGTTTTGCCGTAATTTTGAACCAAAATATCTTCATTATGAAAGAAAAGATTTGAAAGAAGTAACATCTAATCTAACTCCAACTAGTCTCTCTATCCTTAGATATGATATTTGGGGTGCCATCAACCAAATTAGAGAGGGTAGACAGCTCGCCATTCATCCGCAGTTTTTAAGGTGTCTTTCTTACCTAAAATGTTTATGAAAGGTCTAAATTCTATGAGCTCTTGAATCATGGCGGACAGCAATATTTCGAGTCTTTTTGATTGGAGGTGCTCTCACACCTTTCTCAAAAAGTGAGAAAAATTTGATATCCCCTAATCACCATTTTTTACAACGGTATAAAACCTGGTAGAACAATGCGGGGAGAAAACACCGAACAATTGCTGTTGTAGCAATAATAATTTCTCACTTATTTGTCGTTAGATTATATACCAAGTGATCTAAAAAATATTTTAGAAACTTTTAAGGGCACTTGGTTTTTTTTGAGTACGCCAAACTGTCCCTGCATTGCCAAATTTTTTAGGTTCAAAATATGATTACGACACAACTTTCGTGTCAAGCTGTAATGTAACTAGGCGAGAAGTTTTGTGCTGTCAAGAGCTGAAAATTATTTTGTTTGATTAATCTTGTTAAGTGCAAGGTTAGGTTTGAACAGTCTAAACCCCAATTTTAATTTCAGATTTTTAAAGTGATGATGAATCAAGTAAGAAAATGACTTTATGCCATTAAATAATTCATTGACCTCCGTCAACACGTCAAAAAGTCATCCAAGTTTGAAAAATATTTATCAAAGTAGCAAATTTGGACAAAACGCAAAATTATGGCTAATGGTAAGGTATTTTGATAAAAAGGGTTGAGACACCACCAAAGAAAAACAATCTCTTTTTTAGGCATATTTAGCTTGGCCTTGTTGGAAAAATGCCAACTTTTAGCTCTATCATACAGTTTCCCTGCAAAGGTATCAATCTGACAAATTCCAACGAAGAAGATCCACCACCAAATTGGCATCACTGCTTGGCCAAGCATGAACACCATCATTTGGCATAAGACACCATGGATGCTCCAAGTGAAGAAGAGGGTAGTGCTGATGCTGATGAAGATGATGATGGTGCTCATGACTAGGAGCGAACACTCATCTCGGTGCCCTCTTGCATCCATCGTCTCTGCCAGATTGAGTGAGTGAGTGAGTGCGAGTCCCTGAACTTCCGTGCTCAAAGCACATGGGTGTGGACTTGTGGGTAAGCAAGGCGTCATTGTCTACGTACAGTTCAGTCAGCACGAACTGATATCAACGTAGGTCATGCAAATCAATTGACACGTTTAGTCAGGGCCTGGAGTGTCTGCCGTGGGGTCAAACATTTTTTCAACTTGGCCCACTTGACAACGAAAGGAAAGGGAGCCACCAACTAATTAAACCTTGGGCAAGGAAAAAAAGGGTTTACCATTGCCTTTGAGATATCGATAGAGCTTTATTTATGGGTTCTTCAACGCCAAATGTTGTTTTCTGAAGGAAATGGCTTCAGTTGAAAGCTAATCTGCTTTTGATTTGCTACGCCATCTAGTGATTCAAACGAAAGATGCACCTTGAAGATAGGTGTTTGACTCATCGTGTTTTGGATTTTGGAGGTCATTTTGCGTTACAAAAAAGATATAAAAATGGTTTTTTTTTCTAATAACTGAGGATATCTTTGTTACGAATAATAAAAATAGTTGCAAGAGTTTACTACAATTTTATAAGGAGGGAGCCACCAAGATTTAGTCATCCTAGTCATGTGTACAAGTTATGTGCTACCCTCTTTTCGTTGACGACGTTTTTTGTGCTATTCTGGGTTCAAGTACATAAAAAAACAATTGTTCTTTTTTGTCAATTAGTGTTTTGATTTTCATTGGTTTTGTCAAAAATTCTCTGAACCTTAAAAAGAGGCATAATGTTTTCTGCGGTAAGCAGGGTTGTTCTACCAAATCCACAAATCCATGAACGATTGGTAACGTTTTTTTCTACAAATGGATTATAGATTAATGAATTTTCAACTTGTTTCTTTAAAATTTGACAAAGTTATGTGATAAAGTTTTTTCATGACTTTTTTCATGAGGATGAAATAAACAAACAGAGCACTGAAAACATGAGGAAAATATCTAGGTTGCAGAATGGAATAATTCTTAGAAAATCAATAAATCCGTCCATTAATCCGTTCTTGAATCGCTCTCTTCAATAAGGACGGATTGGGCCAACCCACCCTGTTCGCAAGGTAATCGAAAGTTAAGCTCTTAGAAGACTTTGTTAACGTATTCCCGAATCTTTTTTGAGCTAAATACATTTTGGGAGTCTAACCACATCAAAATGGAAGCTCCTCTTTCCATTCTCTCCTAACTTTTGCTTTGACCACACTATCTTTTTAATAAAATATGGAATATCCAACGGTCTGTTCTTATGTTTCCAGGTATCTGGTATTTCATGTTGTTTATAAAGAGCTTAGATTTAATTCTTACTTATCAGCAAAAAGTAATCCTTGTTGAAGTCAATAAAATGTTTTATCGGAGTCTTGACAACCTGTGCAACATAACGCATTTTAGGTTGAAGATTTTTTATATAAAAATGTATGGGGGGGAATAAAATCGAAGATCAACATCAAAATATTTGCTTTCAAACGTTCACATGTCGTTGCGATTAGTGCTTCAGTGACTCCTATGCTGAAATCTAGCTTTTCTATTCGCTTTTTCTCAGAAGTCTCAAGAAGACCAACAAGGGTTTTTGAATTATTTGAAATATTTTGAATTTAGACTCTCGTTGTTTGAGACATGGAGTGCAAACTGGTGTTCATGTAGTATGTTCTTTTGCCTTTTATGCAAAGTTTAGAGATGTTTGGCGTTTCTTTTTCGTTTCATTCTGTAGCCATATATTCGAACTTCCCGCTCTTCTTGTTATTGGTCTGAAATTGAACAATAGAAAACAACTAACAGTTGATGTCATTCAAACTTAGCAAATTTAAGGGATTTTTTAGGGATTTTTTACGTTTACTCTCCAAATGATGAGAGCCTGACATTAGAAGCAAAATTTACTTCCTCTCTTCGTTGTCATATAAAAATAACCATATTATCCCTTTGTATGGCAAAGTGCTAAAGATTGATTCGTTCTTAGAATTCGATGTTCTGTAACAATTACATTGATATTTTTTTAGTAATGATTGTGCTGAACCATAACAATTAGGCAATGTATCCCAAAAATAGGAATACATGTTCGTGTGAGAATATTTTCGTCTCTTTTAGAAACCAATTTATTCTGTTAAGAGTCGAGTCTACAATGATTAGGAACCCCAAAAACAACCCTTTTGACCAGACCTTTGATGTAATTGTAATTGAAATTAGAATTTCTTTATTGAAATTGAATTACCAAGTAATTGTGATTGTAATCAATACGTTTCCAAGTGATTAGAATTGTAATTAATTACATTTGAGATCAAAGTAATTTTAATTAAAATCAATTGCATTTGAGATCAAATTAATTGTTATTGTAATCAATTATGTTTGAACCAAATATAATTGACATTTTTCAATTACAAATTTCAATTACATTTTCACCTATGTAAGAAGTTCTGGGATTGAACATTTCGTAAATTTTCCCCGTTTTTCCAATATTTTTTAGCATGCCAATTGACCAAAGATCACAAGTGCTTGATGCTCTTAAAATATTTTGCACTAAAAAGAAAATAGTTCCACTTGGGTTTAAAAATGGCGTAATTGAATTTTTGATTTTTAATGAAAAAACATGAAAATTGAAAATTACCTTTTGAAAGTAATTGCAATTGCAGTCAATTACATTTCTTCAAAAAGTAATTGTATTTTATTATTTTTGAGACCAGAGAAATTGCAATTGTAATTAATTACAGATACTACTAATTACTATTTTTTTTTAAATGATTGACACAAGCCTGCTATTGAGTATCTCAAATATCGCTTTGAATTTGCTCGCTAAACCAAGAATGGGCCCTTTGTACTATGACATGACATTTGTATCCATGAGAAAAAAATGTCACAATAAAGCTTATTGTAAAATTTGATTGTGGACGTTGGGATTATTTTTTTTCCAGTCTCAGCCAGATTTCATATATTTCGAAGTTTTTAACTGTTCACATTTCTCTACATCAACATTAAACTAATGGCACTTCCTTCAATATTTACGCGTTATTCCTTTCGATGATGGGAATGACGATGTTTCATTTTTTTCCTCAAATTCAATACAATGAAGTTCAAAGAAGATAACGGAGGTGGTGGACATGGGTCGTGTGATGCGGATTTCTTGGGCGTGTTTTGACAATAGACTTACAACAACGACGTCATCGTGTCTCGTTTGAGAGTTAAACGCGTTTTGAGTTCCTTGTTGTCGCTCTTCCGAACAATTAGCCGCCCTCACAACCACAATAAATCCTTGGAAGAGTGACATAAATAAGATCATATGAGCGACATTTCAAGAACTAGGGAAAGACAAATTTTGACAGGGTACATCTTCAGAACTCGTAGGTGCCAATAAGGAACATCCTCTCCGTGCCCCTTGTCCAATTTAACTACCCATAAAGTAACAATTTAACCCTGACTGCCAATAGTGCTCATTGAACATCTGAGGTTTCAAACCTCTCGGCCCATTTTGAGGGGTCAGTTTTTATATCTACAAAAAAGGCAATACCATTTACCCTATAATTACATAAATGGTTGGCCATTTTTGGTGGTGCAACACGGAGATGGGTTGGATGTTATAACCTTTGGTTTCATTAATTTCCAGTAACATTATCCTGTTATTGATCATAAGCGTTCTTTTCGACAGAAAAAAATCTCAAAATGCATAGATTGTTTCACATAGTGCACGTTGCGCCATCTCAAATCTAATTTCTAAGTTCTTAATTCTGACAAGAAAGATAAGGATTTTTTAATGCACATGAAGGAAGCTGTAGCATCCAAACATCCCTAAATTTGTCTCAGGTCACACTTATGTATGATATTTGATTATGGCATATGGCTGTATCTATTTTGATAGTAAATTTGCGTCTTTCCGAGTGCAATGGTCTTCATGGTCCAGCCATGATTATTTTTTATTTTTAGAGGTCATAACAGCAAAAGTTACAAAAGAAGAAAATGAAGGGGCCTCAGGGTCACCATGGTTAAGGATTGACTAATGTCTCAAACATTCCTTTAACTTTTTTCTTGCATTACTCTTTGTTTTCAAACTAAAGTTCATAGTTTGGCCACTAGAGTGATTCTGTTCGTTTTTCTCCGTGTCAATACTGTATTCGGTGTGCTCGATCATTTCGTGATGCACCTTAAATCATCTCAAGGCATAAGGCCTTATTCGCAGGGATTTTAACAACATCAACCAAGATCTTCTTGACCTTAGCGGGCCCAGCTGGAATCTTGTCTTAAACAATAAGTCGCCTGCGAGTTTCCTTCCCTAGTCATAAATTTTCATTAATCATTAATCACCACCAATTTATTCGAAGACCCCCTCTCACTTGTCTCTATCTCAGAAACCTAACAAGCAAACCGAAGGTAAAATGCCGGAACGTCTCATTCGAATCCCGAAACTGAATAAGTTGTTCGATGTGACATTGGTACGTGGATTTCAATTTGCCGAAAGACTTATTACTACCATTTTTGCAACCAGTGAACTTGGTGAATGCAGATTTCAAAATTTCCTGTTTGATTAGCATTTCTACATTTGTTTGCGAACTCGGCCCAACGAAATCTGATCCCAAGGTTTTGATCAGAGTTTCTAGACACGGTTTCACGGAGAACGTGGTTCCACGAGAATTTGAGCGGGCGTCGATCTTTTCTTAAATGCAATGAGTGACCCAGGATGACCAAGTGGATAGAAAAAATGACCAACCTTGAAATTTGAATACCAACGGTGTGAGTGCTTCGAGGAAGTTGGAAGCTCAACAACACATATATCTATCCACACACAAGCTCTACGTGGACGATAGAAGACGCTCCCCGCATTGCAATGGCTACAAGGTTCAATTTTTGCCCGTCCATCACACACTCAGAGCCCCTTCGAATAATACTCTGAGACATTTGACCCACGGAATCCTAAACCGACAATCTAAGAGGATTTCTTGCAATAGTTGGACCTAAGGTTTGTGCAACTTGGCGGAAAACTACGACCCTTGAATCAAAGCTCTGGAAATCAACTCTTTTTTTTGTTAGTGTTCAACATTCCTTGGAAGTATCAACAAGGAGCTTTTTGTTCATAAAAACAGCTTTATTTTGTTATGGCCGCTTTTTTAAAGTAGCTCAAGCCGAAGCCATGGAATTGGATGGAGATGTGCTTACAATCCTCTTTTGATGAAACCTACAAGAAACCAAATATTATGGCACTCAAGTGAGATTAATAATATAGGTTGAGACCTAATATTGTTTTAGGAATAGATACTTGTAGCTTAAAAATCATACCCAAAAGCTTTTGTATTCTTCTACAGTCCTCTTCACGTAATTCATTTTTAGCCAAGGCATCCATGAAAGTAAGGAGAAAGCAAATTCAAGACACAGCATGAGGTCAATCCACATTCAGTGCTGCTCAAGTTGTTTTACATGGTCAACATTTGAGCCCAAAGGAATAGGTTAATTAAAATGGGTTGGCATAACCTTACAGAAGAGGGACGTTATTTTTCTTAGTTAAAAACTTTTTGCACACACAATGTCCTTGGAAGGTAAGACTGTCAAATCAAGTATGAAACCAACTTGGTATGCTTTGATGTTTGTTTTAGAACATAGAAAAAAATTATTTGGAAAAAAGATCTTCCAAATACAAAATTATTTATATAATTTTTTGTTGGTATTCAAACCTTTAGGGTTTCAATTTCACGTGAACAAAACCTTTGACCATTTCATCCACTGGTCAAATAAATAATAGATAAAAAATAGCCCTTATTTTGCGCTAAAAGATGGTTTACAGCTCAAAAATAAAAAAGTGCCGAACACAACCAAAATTTTTAAAGTATCCTTTCATGTTTTTTAAGCCATTGAAGACTTTTTGAGAAAATGACAATGATGACGTGAACACTACAAATTGGCCGTTTGAAAAACATATGCAACTTCAAATTTAAGTGATAAACACATAAAACATGTTTTAGAAAACACGTCAGAGCAATGCAAGAATGGGTCTCTTCTCATGAAAACTCAATTTGGCCCACTCATGTATTTCCTCGCGTTTTCATAAGTTGAGTATTCGCCACAATTAGATCCTGTGCTTCCAAACGCTTTCAGGTTTTATCAAAGATCGCTTACCCTTAGACTTCGGGGTCAAAAGACTAACCTTTGATGGCATTCTGGAATGAGTCCAAGTGCCATTTACCCGTTCGTGTACCATTGTTGCATTCAGAACCAACTAACGGAATGATCATATGTTTATTTTACCTTCACTTGCGTTTGCATGCGAAAGAACATTCTAAAAATAAGCCTCACATTTTTTTTGTTTAAAAATACCCTCACGCTATTGACGAGAGTGGGTTGGGAATTCCAAGGGTGATGATCGACTCTTGACGTCTTTTGATGTCAAATAGATCAATCATCTACGCACTGTTTTGAATTAGGCAAACATCCTGAGAAAAAAATTGGCAACAGGTATTCCAAAGTTTTCTTCAAGGAACATTTTGACGTTTTCCCTTCCAAAAAATGTTGTTGAGAGCATACTATCAATTGGCATTGCCAGCCGAATGTTCTAGTGCATAGTTATAATCCTTGATGTTATTGCTAAACTTTGAAGTGACATAACATGGCCTCAGTCCGATGTTATCTAATCTCATGTGCTAATCCAAACAGATCTTTAAAAGGCCTTTTAACAATGTGGCTAAAATGGATTCGAATCAATTGCTGCTCTCGAGACGTTGAAAGATGAGGGTCAGTTTGTTGAGCATTTTAACCCTTGGGTTGATTGCAGTTTGGTCCACCTCTGGAGTGACCTCACAAGAGACTCCCAAACCAGTGTTGTGCTATTTTGGAGCTTGGTCCGTTTACAGATGGAGGTACAGTTGCATTCAGTGATTGGCATTAACATGCACTACATGCCATAACAGCTCGTATGTTTTGTCAGCGTCAAAGCACGCTTCAAAAGCGTACTTCCATACATCAATTTCAAGCGTATTTTAAGATTGTGGAAATATTCTTTCGTTCATATTTTGGTATGATACATACTACGTAGAAACAAACTAACATTGATAGAGCGTCATTTTAGAAGCCTGAGAGCATTAAAAAGGCCCAAAAATGATGAAAGTCAATTGATAAAGTATGCTTATAGCATGCATGCATCCTCAAACAAAACCCCTAAACCAAAAATCAGAGTTGATCTCTTTTGCCTTCTCTGATTTGTTGGTAGGCCAAATTTTATTTGATTCTTGATGCAATTTTAGATTGTTTTTAAGGGTTATTTGTTGTAGTTAATTTAGAAAATGCCATTGTTACTTTGAAAAGGCAAAACCATTTTTTCCTGCTATCTTTTGTAATTTTCCGTTTTATTGCCCTTTATATGATTAAGTTTCACCATAAGATGTTTTTGAGCAAGTTTTTTCCAAATCAAGTCATTTTTTTGCATATTTTTGCCCCCATATTTACTCGATACTACAAAAAAGGATAGACGAAACATGACGAATTGCGTTACGGTTTTTTATAATATTACATAATATCTCACTAAACAAACAATTTCCACGATAGATTGTTTTGTAGTCAAAAAATATATAAATTAAGCACGTTTGATGGAGAGAATTACGAGTCACATTCAGTCAAAAGAAAGTATTTGTTATTGTTGTCTTGTCAAAAATTACATTCTTAAAAGTTTGGAATTAAATTTTTAGTCCGAAAATTATCAGTCTTGAGTCGAATTCGTTTACTAAGGCCTAATATCAGATCCTCAGAAAATATATGATGGCCACATTGAACGATTCTAAAACTTTCATATCTCGTTTGAATCCCAATAACTTTAACGTGCTTTTGGAGTGCCAAAATACGATCCATCACAGAATTGGGCAAAAGTTAAGGCTTAAAAAGGTCAAAAACTCAATCAAGTTTTATCCCTAAATATACCTCTACTTATTGAAATGTTTTATTAACATCTTTTAATAGTATAAATCCTTTTCTCATGCAGGTAGTTTTATTCAAAATCAATACATTGCCGACCGAACACACTAGATCGCCATCTAACGATCAAAATGGTAGCTCTTCTTTGAATTTATTAATGGGGGAAAATTGAACGCAAATTTACCAAGTGCCTAAATAAAGAGGAAACATCGTTTTAGTTACGGAAAGTTCGATGTGGAGGACATCGATCCATTCATGTGCACCCACGTGGTTTTCGGCTTTGCGGGCTTGCATCCCTCTGAATACACCATTATGTCTTTGGATCCCTACAATGACTTCTATGACAATTGGGGCAAGGGAGCCTATGATCGATTCACCAACTTGAAATTGATCAACCCGAACTTGAAGACCCTCTTGGCTATTGGAGGATGGAACGAAGGGGCCAGTAAATACTCAGAGATGGCCAAAACGCCTGAGCGTCGTCAAGCTTTCATCCAGAGTTGTGTGCAAATGCTCTTGGACCATAACTTTGATGGTCTCGACATGGATTGGGAATATCCTGGTAAGGAATCAGAGGTTGCAGAAATTTCATTGGTGCCTTTCCGTATCTTTTACGTTCTCTTTTAATCCTTATTTGAAAAAGTTTGTAGAAGTTTGGGGTGTTATCAACCAATGATTTTATTTCCATTGTTTTCGAGCTTATGGCTTTAAAATTCAGTATTGGCCAAATATTTCACGAGCCTGTGAAAAATTATATTTCAATGACAATGAATTGTGTTTCAACTTGAAACAATCACACATGTATATCAAAACAGGTTGGGGGAAAATGCCACGGCTGATTTTCCCCCATAGCCCATTTTATCAACGTTTGATCCCTGAAAATATTATAAGTCTTGGAGTAGGAAAACAAGCATGTTAAACTCCAGCTAGTGACTAAATTTTGCCGTTCTCAAATTTATTGGCGAAATGTTTAGTCCTCTAATCACAAAATGCATCAAGGTTTATTTGCATAATTTGTCTACCCTTGGTAATTATTTAAAAAAAACTTTTAGGTGGTCGTGAGGACAGCCCTGGAGATCCAGTTGTGGACAAGGACAATTTTTCGGCTCTCATTCGAGAGATGAGGGCTGCCTTTGACGAGCACAACTTGATGATTACTGCCGCCGTGTCTGCCGGAAAGAATACCATTGATTTGGCCTACGATGTCCCCGTTATGGCCGAAACCTTGGACTTCTTCAACGTTATGACTTACGATTACCACGGATGGTAATTAAGTTCAAATCCCTTTGTTTTAAAAGATTCATTTTACTAGGCGCTAAACGAAGACTTTTGATGACGTCATAGTCTTTGTGAACCGAGAAAAACATCAGCAAAGACCTTGCGTCGCCAGACCCATCTTACGTTGATTTTCAGAATGGTTGCCAAGGCGAGATATACTATGTTAGTTTTGGCAAAATTTTATGTCCTTTTCCTTGACGATTATCTTCTTTTGAGAGGCATCATTTAGCTTAAATGGCACCCATTTTTGAGAAAAGAGCCTTTTCGAAAAAAGGATAGCCATCGAAGAAACAGACTTGACATGTGGTCAAAAAGTGGCATCAAAGATTATTTCGTGGCAAGCATGTTGAAAATCAACGCAAGATGGGTCTGGCAAAGGTCTCCGCTGATATTTTTCTCGGTTCAATCCTTTACCGAAACCGAAACCAAAAGCAACTGACTAAAAAAATACTTGCATGCAAAATTCACTTTGAAATTTAAATCTATCAAATGTCCGACGTTGGGAAATTCTAAATTTTAAAGTATTGGGTCAAATTTGACATTTTAGGATGGGAAATGCCATCTTTTAGCAACTGTCTTCAAATTGAATTTATAACTTTCAATAAAAGTTATCACTATCTTAATATGTGCATTTTCAGGCCAAAAATTAGTAGCTTTATTCGAAGCCATATTATAACATTAGAATTGTTTAGAAATAATAAGGCAACCTTGCACTGTCCATAAGGCAATTGAAGTGTGGCTTTGTTGTGCCTTTTCATGGAGCGAGAGCGTCGACAAGTGTGACGACCAACTCGCACTGTGCATGCACTTGCAAAGAGACAAAACTTGGCATAATTCAAGAAATTGTGCAAAATATGTTGCATTGACTTGTTCTAGCAATGTAATGATAGTTTATCTACATCAAATAGGAAATTATGTTACAAGTTAGGCATATTTGCTTGAGAAATGCTGAATTTTGTCTCTTTTCAAGTGCATGCACAGTGCGAGCTAGCCGTGGCAGATGTCGACGCTCTCGCTCCATGAAAAAGCACAACAAAGCCACACTTCAATTGCCCTATAGATTTCTCAACTGCTGAACGTTGGACAATCGACCACGTGGAGGGTGAAAAAGTACCATGTTTTACCCTCCGCGAGGTCGTTCGTTTGATAAGTTCATGATAAATCTATGCATTGTTACCACTTTTTGTATTTTTTTTGGACGAGCTTACTTTTTTAGGGAGCTTACATCATTTTTTGACTTCCCATGTTCCACTATCCTAAGGAATTTTAAACAAATTTTGCATTTTGTTTTTAATGTAACTGCCCATGTTCCACTATCCTGAGGAATTTTAAACAAATTTTGCATTTTGCTGTTAATTCTACAAAACCATTTCTCATCATATTATCTAGGTTCAAGAACCACACCTATACGGCTCATAATTGTCCATTGCACCAAATGCCAGAAGAGAGTGAAGAGGGTCATCCAGGATACCATTTGAATCAGGAGTTCTCTATGGACTATTACGTCCAATTGGGTGCCCGCAAGGAACAGCTTCTCATGGGATTAGCCGCCTATGGACGTGGTTTTACTCTCCAAAACCCCGCTGAAAATGGTTTCTACGCCCCTGCAGTGGCTGGTTGTGATCCTGGTTACTACACAGGCACATCTGGATTCTGGGGCTTCAATGAATATTGTGAGCGCATGTATGTCAAGGGCGAATTGGACCAATGGACCGAAGTTCGGGTAAGAGCCATTGGCCTTTCAGTAAAATTAGACGAAATATGGCAATAGCCGCAAAAACATATGAAGAAAAACAGAAGCTCTTCAAAATTTGAAACGAGGACAGACGAACTCGTTTTTTAAAGTTGAGCGAGAATTGGAGAGGATTGGATGTAGCATCTTTTTTATAAGAGAGTAATTTTTCAGTTGAAATTGAAGCTTTGACTCACACCAATCATATTGTTTGTCAAATATAGTAAAACATAGTTTATTTTGAACTGATAATTAATCAAATTGAAAATATTCTGTTATTTCATATTTTTTTTTGTAATTTTTTAACAATTTTAGTACGTTTAGGAATAGATTATTGAAAACCGAACTTAAAAACCAAACTTTGCCTTTTCCCCTCTTAAAAAAAGAAATCAAACATTACTTGAAAGTTTTACTAAACACTACCGGTTTCTTTTTTCCTTATACTTGATAGGATGAAAATGTGGTCTCGCCTTATATTGTGAGAGACAGTCAATGGTTCAGTTTTGAAGATATTCAAAGTATTGAGGTCAAGGCTCAATTTATCAAGGACAATGGATATGGTGGAGCTATGGTTTGGTCCATTGACACCGATGACTTCCAAGGATTCTGCAGTGAGAAGCGCTTTGGATTGATCCAGAAGGTTCAAGATGTAAGACTCCTTTTCTGATTCTAGATAACTCAATCAAATCCTGAAAAAAACATGCTTTTATTTTGGAAAAATAGGTACTCAATGGTGGACCTCAAACTCCTCCTCCAGGCTATACCACGCCTCTTCCAGTGGATCCAACCACCCGACCACCCTCGGGTTCCACCCCTCCTCCCAATGAGATCTGTGATGGAACACCAGGACTCAAGCCAGACCCAGAAAATTGCCGTAAGTTAATTTTGGAAAATAGTCGCCTTTCACACGTGAAATGAAAATGTCTTTCGTATACTAATTACAGTGCCAGATGTTAGGTCAGGTCGAATGTTTTGTCTGGAGTTGCATGCTTGAAGCATAATTCAATTCAGTTGCTTTAAACCATTTCTTGGCCGTTTGAATATTCTTGGGTTGCGAAAACAATGCCTCACAAATGTTATTAAAAAACTTAGTAGCTGGCTAAAACTAAAGATGATGCCTTAAGAGGCTTGAATCTCGCATAAAGTCATTACTTGTAGCATACCTTGGCGCAGACGAAACATAGGAGCCGTAATACAATTCAATTGGAATGCATTGTATTTTTAAGTAAATTAAATGAGAACAACATATTGAAAAACAAAATAATTTGGGATTTAAAAACAGGATTTTTAAAAGCTTGCTTTTGATAAGATATTGTGACTTTGTTACTTCCCTTGGGGATGCACCAAACCATCGATTTGGTGACCTCTTTTGAAAATATTGCACGGTACCTTAACTGTTTGTTATTATTTCAGTATTTCAGATTTTCGGACTGGAATGAACTTTTTAATGTTAATTGTCTCCAATTTTAGTTTAGATTAGATAAAGAAGTTTATGAGCCAGAATTTGGCCTGGAGCAAACATATGTCCTAAAAACGTTTAAGTCTATATTTACCGCACCGACCCTGTAACTGAAATTCTTGTCAGCGACACCTTTAGGAGGTCAATTCATAATTTTTTCCTCATTTCTGAGATGATGGGATATCTTGGATAGTGAGTTTTACTTACTTTTCATTTTCTTTTTAGATCACTATTATTCTTGTGTGCCACAAAATGGTGAGTGGGGACTGATACCTGGCGATTGTGGGGAGAATTTGGCCTTTGATCCCATTTCTCAAGCTTGTGCATGGCCTGATCAGGTGCCTGGATGCTCAGTAAGTCAACACAATAGACATTTTTTATTTTTGCCAAATTTAAGTCTTTCATGTATAACATTGGCAACCAAAGCGTGGAAAGGAGCAGTAATATTCCTACACGGAACACCCATTTTCAGTGATTTACTGACTCCTTAACAAAAAACACAAATCAAATAACCTCCTGGACCTAAAAGGGATTCCGATTGCTAGCCTTGACGATGTCAAAGCCCTGTTTCAGACTGTTTTGAACGTAAATTTTACCTGAAATTGGCCTGTACCCCCAAAATTAGGCTGTGTTAACACAGATAAGATTATTTTTAGAGTACGCCAAAATCAAGTAAGATTAACGTTCGTTGAGTATGTACGAGATGTCTCGTACTTGATTTTGGTGTACTCTAAAAAATCCTTTCTGCGTTAACAGCTACCCATTGTTGGAATTTTGGCACAACTTGTGTGCAAAGTGTTTTTCAAACAAGTACAATTCAAAAATGTATCATGTTTGAAAAATCTTTCAAGTGATAAGAATGTTCCTTTGGAAAAACAGTTTGCGCCATAGTTGATACTCAATGCATTCATTTAAAGTCATTTGATTTCATTTCATGCTTCATCAAAATTTCACCGTAAACTCTTTGCCGCCAGCACCTCCTGTGGTCTTATTTAGGCAGAGTTGCCAAATCGGAAATTTTAACCCAACATTTTGGCGTTATAGCAAATATTTCCCACAGTGACGTTATCCAACCAAAACTTTTTTTTCAAATTGTTTTGAAACGACGCCGCTCACAAAATGTTATCATCTATTAAATAGTGCCAAAAAGTGGCATTAAAAGTCTCCATCTGGCAACCATACACGAGTCTGGCAACAAGAGGCGTTGTCGGCGGAGGGTTTACTCTCACATTTTGTGGTGTCCATTGAATTCAACCCTTTTTGGGCCTTTTCAACACTCTCAGACTTTCAAAAAGACGCCATTTGACTTTTAGCTTCAAGTTAGTAGATTAACCACAATGTGTTCAATTTTGCCCTAGGAGGCTTTAAATACGCTTGAAATCAAAATTGAAAGCATGCTTGTAGCTTGCGTATACAAAACATCCGAGTTTAATAAGACTCCTTCGAATGCACTAAGTTACAAGAAAATGTTGAAATTGTGCTGAATGAACTTTTTGTGCCCTTCCCTTCCGTGTAAACATTGTAGACGGACTGGAAGAATCCCTTTATATCATTAAAAGTAAAAGAAAATATGAACCTTCTTTGTAGGAGGGTACTGCACCAACATCGCCCCCTGGTGGTGACACGACGCCTGGAAATCCCGATGAGACAACCTTGGGACCAAATCCTGATGAAAGTCTTTGTGAGGGAAGTGAAGGTTTCCACCGTGATCCCAAAGATTGTTCAATCTATTACCAATGCGTCTTGAATGAAGCTGGCCATTTTCAAGTGATTCCAGGCCATTGTGCAGATGGTCTCTTCTTTGATATGGAGAGCTTCACCTGCAATTGGGCCAACAATGTTGACTGCCCAGTTAAGGTGTAGTTTGAACTTATGTTTATATATAACACGTGATTTGAAACAAATATAACATTGTGCTTCTGAACTAGTGTTGCATTTTTTTAAGTCTCGTCAATCAAAATGTTCCGATTAATTTTGTTATGGATTTCTTGATTGCTGGATGACAGCACAGAGGATAAAAACGTACAATAGACTCTCTCCACAAAATTTATCACAAAACATGCTATTGTACAAACTTTTGGTTTTTATTAAAATCACACTCGGTTTTCCGACACCCCGCAATCAAGAAGTCTTTGATTCGAAGTAAATAAGTAAATGAATAAGCGGAGAAAGGAATGGTCGTCTAAAACATTTTAGTACTTTCCTTTCAGATATTGGAAACATTCCTTGGTAGGCGAAAAACATTCGGTAAGTCTAAAGTTACTAAGAGCATTCTTCTTTTAAAGTAGAAAGTTTGGTCGATTTCGAAATAGGACCGACGTTTGTAGACCTACCCCCTTCTGAAATTTGTCATCAAGAGGGAAACAATCCTTTCCCCGAGGTAAACTGAACTTCAAGTTGTTAAATATGTCAACATTTGATTAAAGTTAACCTTAAAAATGCGTAGGCTCAAGGCTGCAACAATGGATATTTCTTCTGTGAGCTCATTGATGACGGGACACGGTGGGATATTCATCAAATGATCTGCCCCTCTGGAAAATATTTCGATATAGTCACATCCGAATGCCAACCACCGGAGCTTGTGGATGGTTGTGAAGCTTTTACAACAGCCACAACCACAACAACTACCACAACAACAACCACAACAACTACCACAACAACTACCCCAACAACAACATCTACAACTACCCCAACAACAACAACATCAACAACTACCTCAACAACAACCACAACAACTACCACAACAACTACCCCAACAACAACCACAACAACTACCCCAACAACTACCCCAACAACTACCACAACAACAACATCAACAACTACCACAACAACAACCACAACAACTACCACAACAACTACCCCAACAACAACCACACCAACTACCCCAACAACTACCCCAACAACAACTACCCCAACAACAACTACCCCAACAACAACTACCCCAACAACAACTACCCCAACAACAACAACAACAACAACAACAACAACAACAACAACAACAGAAGACAGTTTGGAATTATTTTGCCAACATGAGGGCCTGAACCCTGACACTGGGAATCCACGGGATTGTTCTGTTTACTATCATTGTGAGAAGCTTTCAGGACATTGGGTTGTTACCAAATGCTTTTGTAAAGAGGGGCTAGGATTTGATCCGTTGATTGAAATTTGCTCTTGGATCGACACAATTCCCGATTGTCAAGCTCTCCATTGGACAAACAGAAACCGAAACTTTAGTGTGGTCCCAGATCAACCAGACGTTTGTGTTGGTAAATAGTTTTTTTGTAAATAAAACCATAAAGCATTCATTGGTAATTAGTACAGAGTTAATGGAGTTAGCACAGAGCAAAAAGAACTTTAGATTATAAGCCAGAGGTGTTCACATTCGAAGGAATTTCACATCTGCTGACAGAGTCATGGTGAGATGAGGTTTCAGTTCAGGTTCAATCTGAACCATTTTCTTCCTCAATGGTTCGTGAATCATGGCTTGAATGGGCAAGGTGACTTCGCTCATAACAACATCTACATAAAATAGAGTTAATTATCAACAATACATTCCGTCAATAGAATATGGATATGTATGTATTTAGTCATTGGTACTTACCATCCTTGGTAACGATGGCCACTGTGACAACTCCCCCGTCTTCGATTTCGTGGTATTTTAGCAAGAAATGGCCTCCGGTCTCGTATCGAGGATGAGGATCATTCTTTTCCCAGGAACTCTTGAATTTCTTGTCTCCGTAAGAGATCACCAATCTGGGGAAACACATTTACATTTCTAAGAATACTGACTTCAAGACAATCTCTATGGGTACCAAAATCAAAGAGTAAAAATAAGGTTAAAGGATGAGGGAGGGCGGAAGTAAGGACTTCAAAAAGGGCAAAAAAGTGATTGAATTGTAAAAACCGGCCAAAAGTAGATATGAAATCTCCAAACATCATTTTTTCATTAAGCAGGAAATTCATTTTGGTCTTTCATTTTATTCGCCAAAATATGTTTTTTTCCCTTTTTCGAAACTTTTGTGCTTGTTTATTAAAAATTGAGAACCATTTTTACATCGGATCTGAATTATTTGAAGAAACATGTTTAAAGGTCTGAAAATGCGAGGAAACTTTGCTTGTGCTACGAAGTTAGTTACTACTGAAAATGCAAAAAAAAATCGAAAAATGTTTACGAACAAGTTCCCTCCAAAAATTCAGTAAAATTTGTAAGCAAAAAGTTTATAATCCGCGCTTTATAAATTGGTTAATTGAATTGTATTTTTGAAAAGCGGTTTCTTCCCAACAAGCTTACATTTAATCCTCTTTCAGGATCTTAAGGAAAAAAGAAAAACATGTTGCTTATCATGGAAAACTAAAGCTTTCGAATTTGAATTCAAATATTAACGTCATTGAAAAAAGTGAATCAGAATAACAATCTTACCGTGTAGTGGGAAGACCCGATTCCAAATTAGCCATGTTGAGATTTTCAATCAAGTTATTGACAGAGTAAATGAACACTGAGCAATACGCTACTGAACCTTGATTAGGCAAGATCGATTCATGTGGTCCTTCCGGATAAAAGGACATCCAACGAGCTTCAATAGTAACATCTCCAGACACTTCATCGTACTAAAACGAAGAATCAGAACTCGAGTAATTTTTTAAGAAACTTTCATTAGTCAATTAATGTTGCTCAAACCTTGGATTTTTCGCTCTCATCGCCAATAAATGAGGTTGTCACCGAGGGTTCGAGCAAAATATCTTTGACTGTTAAGGCTGATCGACCCAAGAACTCATCTCTGGACAACGAATCTTCATCGTAGGCCTTCAAGATCACATAATGACCTTCCATGGTCTCCAACGGAAATTCGGCCCTAAATACCACATCATTGTTAGAGGTGTTTAAGGCTATGCATCAAACTTTTTTAATTGTTAATTTTGGGTTCGATTTGTTGACTTTCTATAAGTCACTTGACTCAATTCTTTAACCCCGTTTTCCCCTAGTCATAACTTTAAGGAGCAGTGAGCTAAAGGAGCGTATTTATCATGAGAAACCGAACTCAAACTCTTGAGTGGGGCTCATTGAATGACATTTTGGTGGCTTATTAGCTTATCCGCTTGACTACTATGCTCCAGCCATATGGTGTTTTTATTCCAATCGGGCGCGAAATCTCGTTTGTTGATTTTAAGTTAAAGCAGTTGAGCGGTGAAGCGGACAAGCCACAAAAATATCAGCTGATGTTCCAACAAGATGCGAGTAAAGCTTTACTGTAGATGCGACAAGTCACATCATGCAAGTACTGTAGGCTATTTTACATTTGATTATGTATTAGAATATTAAGTACAGAATAAGCAACAGTTCATCATTCGTTCCATTTATATTCAGTTCTTTTAAGGTTTGATTAAGCCTAAGGTCTATCTAGGTTCTCGTTAAACTAGAGCGAGAACAAAACTTGTGTAGTGCCACATTTATTAGTGCTTTTTCATGCTTCTTACCATTGTTCAATTGGCCATTCTGGGTTACAATCATTCTTGACTACTGAAGTTAAGTGATTCATTGCACCCAAAGAGACTTTGATATAGGTGTCTGGTTTATCTTGATTGATCAGAGATCGAAATCCTCCTGTAATCAAATGTTGATAGGGCATATGTTCAACAATCTCATGTGGACAATTTGCGGCACATTCTCACCTTTTTTGGGCAAATCGTTGGCACGAACAACACGAACGAAAAGGACTCCTTCAGGGTTGAATCCTTTGACTAATCTCACATCCGCTTGAGCCACGCCCATTCCAATACTGATTCGATTCGGATACACGCAACGCTTGGCAGTGTCTTCCAAAATCTCTTGCCTCACCTTAAAAACACTTATTAAGTCATGCTACATTCTTTGGCCTTGACCCTTGGTCAGATATTTTAGGAAGTGTTTTCAAATGCACTTGTATTTCTTTTAAAGGCTCCAAAGACTAAGTAGCACATTCATGTGATGTGATTGGTACGACGATTTGAGAGACTACTTTCATGTGCTTGACTTCAATTCATTTCGAAAACAAGGATATTCAACTTTTAACCAACTCGAAAATTACAATTTTACAAAAAGTTATTGAAAAAAGTGTCCGAGTCACTTTTGTCAAAAGGTTGTTATTAAGATTAACAATGAAAATACAAGTTTCTTTAATGTGTACCTTTCTGCGTAGGCCAGGCCAATCACAAATATTTGCCAGACCCTCCATATCAAAGTCGATCCGAGGTTCATCCAAGAAGCATAATTGGAACCCCCCAACAAACGGAAGGGTGCTAAGTGTTGGAGTCATGACCAAGCGAGCTCTTCCTTCTATTTGAACATCCCTACAATTCCGACAGCCCATTAGTCTTCCGACCTAACAAAATCAGATTTAAAAATCCCCCAACCTGACTCCTCCTCGGATTCCCAACAATCTAACTTGAAGGTTGCAGTCTCCAAGGTAAGAAACCTTGAAATCCACAATCACAGCATCCTTCTTTTGTCCATCATCAGAATGAGACCTGGAATGAGCCCGAATATCCGAAATTCGCGGTGGAGTGGCCCCCAAATTCGTTTCTGTGAACTGGAATCGACGACCATCCGGACCGCCAATCTGATTCTCATCAACCTCCTTGGTAGAGGCGTCCAAAGCATGTTGAACCACAGGTTGAATCTGCTCATGGAGCACAGATGAGCCAAACTCATTGAATCTAATTTTAAGACCATTATTATGTTCTACATTATACAATTATATTTAGATGAAATCGAACCTGGGTGCCAATTCGTTGTAGATAATTCTTACACATTCTTCTTGTTGTTCTGGAGATTCTACAGAAATCATGTTGTACACTTAATACTCTTCTTACTCACTCTTCTGACTCCACCTAAAATAAAACGGAGACTGAGAACTCAGTGAATGCAACAGCTGATCCAGGTTCGCAAGTGTATTTTCTGCTCTTGCCGGTGACTCACTTCAGCTTCAAAGAAAACAAGGCGATGTCTCACACCAAGAGAACGAGCGATAACGTTTGAATGTCGAACTTTATTGTTAATCAAGTTAAAACGAATTAAAACTGGTGAACAGTTCCGGCCATGAGTGAATTGGCAGCGGCCACTCCATCGATCTTTATTAAACCACCAGTGGGCAAAGCAGCAACTTGATATGCCGCTCTTGCGGGTTGGTGATCCTTGAAGTATTGAGCATAGATCTCATTTACGATGGTGAAATGGGACAGGTCCTGGAGAAGGATCGTGGTCTTGACCACATCCTGAAAAGCCAAAATAAGGTTGAAGTTTAGGTTTGAGCGTGAAAACTCCATGCGGACTTACCTTGAAGTCGCAGTTGGCAGCTTTGAGAACCTGTCGGATGTTCTCGAGGGTTTGGTGGGTCTCGGCCTCAATGCCACCACTAACCAGTTCCATGGTCTTGGGGTTGAGTCCCATTTGACCTGAGAAATACAAAGTTCGGTCCACTAGAACCGCCTGGCTGTAAGGCCCAATGGGCGTTGGGGCGTGCTTGGTTGAGATGATTTTCCTCTTCACGGCTGTGGGTGCCATTTTGATATCTGAACAAAAAGATTGATACTTTGTTAAAGAACCAGCTTGGTGTCCTCAAAAATATGCAAGATATTTGTTTATTTCAAAAGGCACAGATGACGCAGTACAAAGGTTTGTTTAAGGCTTGGCATCGGTTTGGTCCACGATCTCACCCACGACGGCTACGGCTTCAATCTCAACTAAAGCACCACGAGGTAAAGCTGCCACTTGGTAAGCTGCTCGGGCAGGAAAATTCGAAGTGAAAAACTCCTTATAAACGTCATTAACGGCTGCAAAGTCGTTGATACTCTGAAATCGAGAATCCAGAGTCAATACTTCAACCTTTGATATTTTGGCAAACAATTTACCTGAAGGAGAACGGTGGTTTTTACCACGTTTCCATGTCCAATTCCAGCTGCCGTCAGGATTTGGCCCATGTTAGTCAAAGCTTGACGAGTTTGGGCTTGGACACCTCCGGAAACGATCTCCATGGACGTAGGATCGAATCCAATTTGTCCAGACACATACAGAGTCTTGTCCACTAAGACCGCTTGATTATAAGGTCCAATGGCTGCGGGAGCCTTTTGGGTATTGACAATAACGCGGTTGACAGACATTTCTATGGTTGACTGTGATGTGACCCCAAACGCCGTGCTTTAATCCTAACTTTCAGAAATAGTTTTGCCCTCTGCACACATGATGTGATTCAGCTGTCTTGCCGACGTTAATCTATCGTGGTGAATTGATCATGTGGCCATGATGTGAAGAGCGTTTGAGAGCCATATGTGCTTGACAAAGATTCTGTTTCCAACAAGTGGTCAAACTGGAATTTCCAGTGAAATCTCGGGGTCGATCTTGTATCTGAGACGAGGCATAATAAAACCTGCCCAAACCCTTACTGAGTACAAACTCTTGAGTTTCAACAATGACCTCTTGAAGTCAGAAGAGAAAAAAAATAAGCCGAGGCTAACTTAAGAAAAGTTTTGGGATACCGCGAAATGTTGTCCAGGTTACAAGGGTTTCCAAAAAATGACATGAGGTTTCATGTAGCGAATTGTGTCAACAACCTAATAACCTAAACCTAATAACATCAACCTAAATAAAGGCTCTAGCGAATGTGTCCTCCCAAAACGTAAAACCTTATTTTGAAGAAAAAAGAATCATGAGAAACGACTACAAAGCTCACAAATCGTGTCAATGCTTTACACATCTATATTAACCACACTGGTGGAGTGTGATTTAGACCAACTACGAGAATAACCGTTTCCAAAGGCTCGAAAATATGTTGAAAAATTTGATCAGTGTTGAGTCTTTAAGGAATTACGATCAAGTGAAGATCTTTTACGAATCTCTAAAAATAAAATAATCTACACTAGTTCCTTCAAAGACGCTCACTAAGTAGGTTAAAAACAAGCAATTAGGCTGACGCCCCCTTGTTTGATTTTTAAGCGATGTACGCTCTAGTGGTTTGTATTTTTCTTGTGCAGAACAAAGTTCTGGAGAAACAAGGTACTTTCCAATTTAGATATTAATTTCAAAATAATTGAATTAGCCTTTAAAGGTCGTGCTCCTAGTGCGTAAGTATCTTACCAACCAAATCCCAGCTTTTGGTCCCTTTAAGTATGTTTAGCCAAGCTTGTTTCAAACAATCCTTGTTAGTACTTGGATTACTCAAGGCACTTTTTACGTCACTGTAAATGTACTTTTTTTAGCCTAAAAGGCCCATCGTCTCCGTCTGGATCATCTTTGTGGCGAGTCTAAAGGGTTTGTTGAGATTGATATTAACTAAATTTTATGAGAGCCAAACTTCAGCCTGCATTACAAAGCCCAAGAAGGTGTTGCTTAAAGGAAAAATTGCATAAACGTCCTTGCCAATTGCAAAACCTCCATCAAATATTAGCATTTCCGTTGGTCAATTTTTATCCGTCAAATTCCAAAAACTTGCGCTTGACATCACAATGAACTTTATATCTTTGACGGCTTCCAGGAGCCGTAGGTTCCAATTTTTGGGACGAGATTAGTAGAGAAAAGAGCGCTCATAGAGTAAGAAAGCTAAGCATTTCCTTCAGAATAAACCATGTGCTCGAACCATCTACTACAAGAAGTGTTCCACCATCCGTATGAATACATCGCTACTCGGCTCAATAATTCCAAGAATGAGCCCTCATATGTGTTAAATTTGTCCCTTGAGGACAAGGAAGACATGGCTGTGCTGATATTTGGCTCATTAATGTTTGGGATCTGGTTCAAACGGATCATATTCAAGCATATCCGAACGAAAGGCAAAGGGAGAAGTATCAATCGGATTCTGATGTTTGACCAATGGATGAACCTGATCTCGGTGTTCCTTGGAGTGTGCCAAATATTGTTCCTTCTTTGGCCAAAGTTCCTTGTGAGAAGTTTGGGATTGTGGATTTGTGATGTATTTGAATTGCTCAGTATGTCCCTTATGGCATATTTGGTCGTGGGTGGAAGTCTCATTGCACTTTACAGGTGCGGTGACAGAAATATCTTTTAGTGTAGGATCTTTTGTTGATAGTTTGAAAAGGTCAAGGATGAAAAACTAACTAACTCAAAAGCTACACCTCTTTCAAATCAGGTTTTTATTTTTATTTACCAAGCCTTAATTCTAGGGGTGCGCTGTTCGTGCAAATAAAGAGGCCAAAAAGTGCAAATAAACTATTCTGAAATGTCCTTATTGGGCGATTAATCTGATTCATTTAGGTAAAAACAGACTTTGCTTTGTACTTTGTTTGTCCCAAAATACATTTTCAGTCAAAAAAATGGGACAGAAAGGCATGTCTTCCAAATTGGGTCGCATGGTAACATACTTAAAAACGTCAAAAACTTGAAAAAAAATCAAGCATTGGCCTCATTTGAGTGAGCAGTGGCTAATAAGTTTAAAAGACATATATTATTTACCCGACCTAGTGAAAAGAATTACCAAAGTTCTATCAATTTGATTTCCACGTTTAGAACAATCAATGGTATTTTGAAGTTTATAAGACGTGTTTGGATCGTTTGAGCAATATTTCACAGATTTTGGAAAAATATAGGTTCACTTTTTCTATTTTTTTAAGATTTCTAGCCTTCGAAACATGATTTCAGAGAAAAATCCCAAAAAGTGCAAAAAAAAGAAAAGTGCAAAAAGTGCATTTGCATGAACAGTGCACCCCTCCTCATTTCATGAAGGGTGAAAACCCAAATTTTGACTCATGCGAGATAAATGTATATAGATAAACAGATATAGCTGACCAAATGTTGCCTGAATAATTTCAAAAGTAAAGATGTTTCTCAGGGATGTTTCCATAACGCAGCAGAGTTGTACCTGTATGTACTTGGAATGTCACATAGTCTTTATCCCCCCAATAAGGTTAATCATGATTCCCAAAAATGACGAATATAAAAGAGGCAAGGAAGTTTCAGACTGACTTATCAATTGCCTCTAGGACACTTAGTAGGTGAAACATAGGTTTTACCTCGCGTTTTAATTTTCGTTAAATCTTTAATTTTTTTATGAGAATTCGCTTATTGCAAATTACTGTCAAAGCATTAGCGTGAGTTTTGATTTTGGAGTTTTGTTATTATCTCAAATACCAAAAATACATTATTTAAAATAATTTGTACAATGTTGCTTGGGTGACAAGAAATTTATTTTATGAATTGCAAAAAAGACACAATAAATAGTAATAATAATAGACTAAATATAAATAATAAATAGACTAATAAAAAATAGGCTATCTGAATCAACTAGAGCAAGTGAACGAAAATAAAATTTAGTTTTTTTCGGTTCATGGCAGAATACAATTTGCTATTGTCAAGATCATTATTAATTTCTATTATGTTACTAATTACACTTGGTTAGGAAAAATAATTATTATAAATTTGTAATGAAAAAGTTTATTTTCACATAGGGGAATTCACGCTTTTTGTGAAATGAAATTCAAGTCTTTAACTTGCTTTGAAACAAAAGAGGAAGCTTGCTTAGCAAAAGCTTTTTCAATGGATGAGTGCAATCGAACGAATTCAGCTGGGGATTCTGGGGCCAAAATGGCTAGGGATGCGTCGGGGTTGAAACTCACTCTCCAAAAAATTAAATCAAAATTCGTGAGCCCGAGTCGTTTTCTTCATTTTGTCAGTCAATTCAAATTAGAATTTTTTCCTCACGTACCAAACTAAAACTATGAAATGTCCGAACCTAGTTCTGACCCATCCCTAGTCATTTTGGCCCCAGAATCCACAGCTGAATTCGTTCGATTCTTCTCATCCATTATTCGCCAAAAGCTTATTTTTAGCCTCTAATTGAGAAGTAATTTCTTAAGCGTTTCCTTCCTGTATTCCAAGCTCATGAAAAATGTCCTTCTTTTCAGAACAATCTTCCTGTACAATCAAAATTGGGTCCGCTATTCCGTGGGCGAAAGAAACCTCTCTCTTCTGATGATTGGCTGCACTTTGATTATCACCATTGGATTCTCTCTGGCACTCATGATGTGTCCCATTTTTGAGCGCAATTTCGCCTACAATCTTTGTACGTCCAATCCTCATCGCGTTTTAAGACCTCTCAACGAGGTCTACCTTGGTGTTGTGGTCCGAAAAGTGGTCTTGAACAGCATTGGGATTCTATCCATGATCGAGTTCATTTGCTACCTCTCCTTCTTCGTTTACCTTGCCAAACACGAACGGAGATTGGCAGCCATTTTTCAACACAGATCTGATCAAAACTTGCGGCATAAACGTCGTCGAAAAACGGCTATAACAATGTTTGGTTGCTTTTTGGCCTGGTTGATTGAGATTGTGGCCATTACATCTTGTTTAAGAGCCTTGGGCAAGATGGACAATTCTGCTAAGAGAGCTGGAAATGAGATGCTCCAGATTGTTCTTCCTCATTCTGGATTGGTGATTGGATCGTTCATTCAAATTGTCTGTTCCGAGATTTTGAGACCTGAGCTGAAATTTTGGAAGATTTCTCCTAATCTAGGTTAAAGGTTGCCTTGACAAATAGGAAATAGTATCGAATCAATATGTCAAGTTTGTGCTTTGATGGATTTAAATTTGGATGCCTTTGAAGAAAATGTGTATTTCAAAGAAAATGCATCGAGAGGAAAATCCAGTATTAACGCTTATTAACGACAAAAATGTTACCTCGATGATTTATAAGATGAAAATATGTTTGCTTTCTTTACTTCCGTGATGATTTGTCAATGTAATTGCCATCTTGGCTTCTTTATTTCCGTGTCCTACTTTCATGAATTTGTTCCTCTCTTGAGTTGTGCCAATTAGCAGGATTAATCTTCTTCAACGGTTTTGTACCACGATTTGCCACTTTAATGTGACGAAGGGACTGCGATTGTGTTGGTGAGAAGGTATTATTGCCGATAATGAACTTTTTTGTAGTAACAAATTCTTTTGTAATATAGAAACCGCATAAACTGAACAGTGAGTTTGAGACGTTTGGTTTAGCGAGTCTACGACCGTCGCTGTGGGATACAGTCAATATGATGTCACTCTTAATATCAGCCCAAAAATTTTAGCAAAACGTCATATTTTCGTTTTTAATAATCTTATTTCTCAAGGATAAATATGGGCCGCAAATTGAGGAAGAATGAAAAATCCACGTCGACATAACAAATTAAAAGCTGCAACGTAGTTCCTTGTGCATTCATTCTTTTCTGATTTTGTTGGTTTAATTCAAATTCTTCTAAAACGATTCCACTTGTTTGTCAAGGAAACTCACGGGTAAAAATAAAGTTTTATTATGTTTTGTACAACCCAACTTATCAATAATTGTTTAGTTTGTGGCAAAGGGTTTAATTTAGTGTTTTAGTGTCTCGATTAATCAAATGGGTTTTTCTACTCGAAACTCTATACAACTATGTTATATTTCTTGGTTTGTAGTTTTGCCAATGGATATTTTGTATCTTAATGTTAGATATTTCAAATAATGTAATGAGACAAGGCATTGTGGCTAACTCTTGCAATCAACGAATTTTACTGATTTTTTAATCGTAATTCATTATTAGACATATTCCCTAATCAATGTTGGTCACCCGAATTTGTCTTTATTGACTTATCAATTTGAGGCACAAAATAAAGTCAGCCTAATTTAAAGCCAGCTCAGACAAGTAAAGCAAGATTTTATTCCACCCAAAATGATTTTTAGCTCTGATCTTCTCTATTCATATATAATCTGATCCGGCAATAACAATGTTTACTACATTTTGAAATCGAATGACTTGTCGCTTCATTTTCTTTGATCATATTGAGAAGGGTTGTGAACAGATTTCACAGGAATTTAGAGTGCTGAGAGAGCAAAACTATAAGAAAATGCTCATCGTCAGCCAAGTGGGCTTAAACCGACCCTACTGAACATTGACGTAAACAATTTAGTGACCAAGTGTTGCCACATTATTTTGTTTTATGGTAAAAAATGTAACGCAACCTCATTTTTACATGAAAAGGGAGGTATGCACTTCAGATAAAAGACAGGCACATTCATCACTACTACAAATCATCTTGAAATTGTTAATTTGTATTTAAATTTACATTAACAAAAGCTTTTACTGGTATTCCAAAAGGTACATTTTCCCTGATTATGTAATAACTTTCCCCGACAAAGCTAAACATCATGTAGTCATCCATCTTCACTTCGCCGAATGTACGTTATTGATATTTGAAAATAGAACCGGCCAAATTACACTTCGAATTCCACAGATGCTCTCTTGGCGTGATCAGCTGTTTTTGATTGTGAATGCGTTCTCCTTGAAAGATCTAGGTAGTATAACTTGTGTAAAGAGAAAGCTCGGATCTAATCAGGTAAGAAGAACAAAAAATGAACAAAAGATAACACTTCTTTTTTCTCCTTTCAAAAGTAACCCAAGTATTAGTACATTTACCCTTAGAGATACCTTAGTACATAGACAAGGCAATCGAAGAGAGTAAACCTGTTTTGGTGTTTCCTAAATTTGGCAATGGGCTTGTCTTGGCCTTAGAATTGACAAAACTTGTTTGAAATCATTCGATACAGCAGAGTTGGTCGTACAAAAGACATTATGAATACTTCATTACTATGAAGAAAAGACACAGAAAGACCTTTTTAATGTCTTTTTAAGGTCTACATGAAAAATAAAGCGTTGAGTTTGTGACTTAAATGAATGAGTGTAAGTATTAGGTGTGATCAATTATGAAAAGAATCCACATATCCAACACGTGGTTTTGGTCAGATTATCACGAGGTCGAAGTTCATTCCACAACTCTCGCTTTATACAGGGTGTCATTCATTTACTTTGGTGAGGTAAACTTTGAATAATTTAAAACTACTGATGGGGCCGATACCAGCAATGTCTCATACAGTATGAGACCAGACCAATACAAAGAAAGTCTCGCTGGTATTGATTCCGACTTGAGACCAAGTGAGACATGCGAAGTGTTGCCAAAATTGCTCAAATTGGGTTTTGCCTTTTTTCTGTGGTGTTCGATTGGTTTAAATTTGAAGGCACGATATATCTAGATTTATTTTTCCGATGTTTTAAACTTAAACAATATAAATTTCAAGGCAAGGATCAGGTCGTTTTTTCCACAACTTGGCATGACATGTTGGCATCAGAGTTTTGAAGAAAAATACCTGAAGGACCGCTGAAAGTGTGACGTGAAATCTTATTAATCAATACAAAAACTTATGTTGTATTGCCAAATTGCCGGAGAATATTCCATTTAACAATTGCTTATGTTATTATGTTGCAATGCAAGATTTTATATAACTCATTAGTGCAACGTTATTATTTGAAATTTCCATTTGCTAAAGCCCATCAACATTGAAATTAGGTGGCAAATCACGACATCAATACCACATTCTAGTCAACCTGGCTAAGAAGTGTGACTAGCACCAAAGATTTGAATATTAAAGGAATCATATTGAAACAGGCCATTTTGGCTAAAAAAGGTACTTGATAGAGCGTCAATAAAGGTCAAGGTGGTCTCCATGCATAATACAAATGCCTCATAAGAGAGTTAGATTTCGATTACACGCTTCAACAAAATTGTTGAACACAAATAGGTCCAATCAGTGGCGGGCACCTTTTGTAGCTGTCATTTCCTTCGTAAGACTTGATGCCGTCTTGATGCCAGCTTCTGAGATCCATTAATTGAGACCGGCAACAGTTGGTCTCATGTATTGGAAATACCGTCTCGTCCCATCACTATTTAAACCATAATTTGGTGGTACTTCAATCAAAAAGAGAAGATTGCATTCATTGTCGTGATCAAACATTTTTTCTAGACATGTGTTGCCGTATTGGTACCTGTACTTGTAATAATCTTTTGACAAATGACAATTTATAATCTGCTTTTTTACGTTATTTAACAGCTTCCAAAAACTAGTTGAAATTATCAACCATCACATTTTGGGGGGCATTCAGACAGGTATGAAATTATGGAAGTGTTGTCAAATCAAGTCTGAGCCGTCTAAAATGATTATGCACTAAGGTGATCAATTTGATTATTTTTTCCTCTTGTTAACCTTAGATTTGTAGTGGCGAGTGTTCTTAACTAGGTGGGAAAAGGCAGTGAAGATTGATGTTCATACAACAAATCAATAATTTCAACATGTGGTCACAATACCTCTTGTAAAAAGAAGACTCTTAGATATCAGGGGAGTTAACAAGTGTTTACCTTATTAAAAATATATATCTTTATTTGAGAAGATGTTCCTTTTTGATCAATCCAAAACTCACCAAAACAAAGCGGTTTTGCTCAAATTTGCCATTTCAAATGATTTGTCACTACTTGCGATTTTCAAAATAGAGAAATTTTGACATAGTTGTGTGAAAATCAGAATATTTACGAAAGTTTCAAGTTATTTGTCTCCTTTGGCTTTTGTTAATCCAATTCACAATCAAAAGGGTGCAAACTTTCTCAAAACACAATAACTGATATTTTTGGCCCGAAAGGTCATGACCACTCTCCGCTTCTGTTTCTCCGCTTCTCCCTCTCCACCTATCTGTTTTCATAGTTTCATGCCACAATTTTTGAATAAGGATATACCATCAAGAATGTAGTTCCATTTTTATCCCACGAGCTAAGATATCTATGAAAATTGTAAACAACAAAGCTGTGTTTGAAAGTAAAAAAAAAACTCAGTAGAATGTCCAAATTTAAGTGGTCATTTTGTCTTTGACAAGACTTTTGACTTTGACATAAACAACAAGGAGGACATGGACAAGGCTTTGGATCCTATGGACGCCCCTAGATCTTGGTCAAAGAAATCATGGTCTTCTGTTAAGGCTGCCGCAAAAGGAGTGACTTTTTGTTAGGACTGACTGACTTGCCATATTCCGTTATCAAAAGCAACCCAAGACTATCACTGTTAAAACAGGAACCGTTGTTTAACCGGTATAATAATCTCAATCTGTAAGACATTTGAGTCACCTTCATTGGACAATCAAAGTGAGCAGTGAAGTAGATTGCAATGTCAAGAAATTCTACAAGAGCAGGAAATAATTAAAGATTATCTTGCAAAGCATCTCATACTCCAGTTTTCTTTTGTCTTCATATATTATAAAGAATATGTTTAACTCTTTTCAATCATGTTACCTTATTTTTGCATTGTTGGCAAGTGTGTTGGATGATAATTATTGGTTTATGATAGCACTTGGATATTAAGAGATCATTGGATCCATTTATTAAACAAGTTTGTATTTCCGAGAGTTTCTTAGTCAAATGGAATTGTTCAGAGAGGTCTTGACCTTGAGATTCGAGGTGTCAAAACTTGTTTTCGCAATTCACAAAAGCATAGTGACTTGTTTCACGCTAGATCATTAGAAAAGAAATTGCGCGGAATCTAGATTTACATTAGATGTAGATTTTGCGTTACAAACCATTTATACACGTAGTTGGCCAATCACAGCAAGAAAGAAACAAGGCTCAACCAATCAGGTTCGATAAGAACAAGCATTTGCTTGTTCTTTTGACAAGTGGAAAAATGAACAATTTCCTGACCACTTCACCACATTAAAGGGCATGAAAACAGCAAAGGAAAAAAACAGATGGGGACAAGTGGTAAACAAAGAAGCGGACAATGGCACAAAAAGAGCACCTAATGTCTCATTTGCACACAAAAGCAAATGAAATGGATCTCATTTTGAAGCGAAACTAAAATAGGTCTAGGAAAAGTTTCCCTCCTTGGTCAAAACGGTTTCTTTGGTAGGGACAAAAAGTTACGCATTCGCCAGTAACAGCAAAAACGAACATTTTCATAGCAAATACATTATTTTCTCTTTCTAGTTGTCTGAATATTGGTATTTTTTATTTCTGGTATCATGTTATGCAATTGAATTTCTTTTTTCAATTTTTTGTTTAACTTAGAGGGTGAATTCTGATCCAAAACATATTAAATCTATTTTTTTTTCTTTGATTCTAAAGAAGCTAAACCAAAAAGTTGATATTTTTAATTTGATATTTTAAAAAGTCATAATAGAAAATGCAATTCAGCAGCAAAGATACGCTAATATTTTTTACTCTTTAAAAAAATGCCCCTTATTTCACATTGGAATCAAGCCTTTTGGTAGCCTGGCTGGCCTGATAGCGCGTTTAAGAATAAGGGGGGAACATTTCAAACGCAAATGCTTTTTGTGAAGCAAAATGAACAATATATGCTGGGAGGGTTTGAATTACATTTTGTGCCGATTCTTAACTTGAAATGCTTTTTCAGACTCTTGATATTTGATGAAATCATTTTTGTCCTATGAGATTGTTTGACAAAAGCGCAAGTATTTGCAAACTTTAAGCTGCCCTTTCAAAATGGAAGCTGCAACACCCTGTGACTTTTGGGGGATGCTCCTCTTGCGACGACATCTTTTTTAAAAGCAGAAACTAACTTCTCGTCAGTAGTGACGCATCCCTTAATCTCCTCAAGCCTTTGCGCCAATTCAAGTGGTATGACGTTGAAAAAAATGGCCCTTAAATTTCTCTCTGAAATATTCAAACCAATCGTATTCCAGGTGAAAGAAACAAAATGCCCGTCTTAAAGCAAAACTGCACTGCCGAGTTCTTGGACGACGGTCAGTACTCCAGAAATGGTATCCTGCGCTATGAACGCATCTTCGGACATACCTTTGTCAGCACAGGCGGCCTCGAAACCACCCAAGTAAGTACAAAGAAAGTAGCTCATTTTCTTGCCGCCAGATGGCTTCTAAGTCGTTGGATAAAATGAAAGAATTACAGAAGCTTCTTTAGAAAGAGCTACTAAATTCTGTGGACAAAGAGGGCAAAAATGAGAAATGGTTTTATCATTATAATGAGACGGAACAAATCAATTGCCTTATTCTACAAATAAGATGTAATTTTTTTAACTGAATCAAATGGTAGAATGAAAAGTAGTGCCATCTCAAAGCTGTGAACAAAAGAGGGCATAAAATAAATGAACTCGTTCTTTTGGGCTAGAAAAATTACCGAATTACTAGCTAATTTATTGGTTGGAGTATATTGTAGCGAGCTGTGAATAAGCATAACTCTTATATTCTAAGATGAATTGAACTGAAAATTGGAATATTTGTTGTATGACACAATTGCAAACTCCTTTGACTCTTTGGGACGGAAACTACCTATTGATCTCCATACTTTCTATCTTAACGTTTGCCTCAATCAATTTAGGAATTTACCAAGCAATTGGCTCTCAAACCTGGCATGAGGGTTTTAGATATTGGGTGTGGCACTGGAGGTTCTGCCTTTTTCTTGGCCCGGAAATTTGGTGTTCATGTCCTAGGTGTGGACTTGTCCAGCAATATGTTATCCATCGCTGAAGAGCATAAACTTGAAATGGAGCCAGAGGTCCAAGAACGAGTGTCGTTCCAGAAATTGGACGCCACCAAGGCCACATTCCCTGAGAACCATTTTGACCTTCTGTATTCCAGGGATGCCATCATGCACATTGCTGAGAAGGAAAAACTTTATTCCAATGTGTTCGTAAGTACCCTCTTTTTAAAAATCAAGTTTATTTTTTACTCCTCTCCGCGCCAACTGAACAAAGAGTTTTGATAACAACTTTTTTATACATGTAGAAATGGTTGAAACCCGGTGGCCAAGTGCTTGTGTCTGAATATATTCATGGAAAGAACCATCCCAACCATCCGCAAGAGTACATTGATTACATTGTAGATCGTGGATATCAATTGCTCACTGCTGGTGATTATGGAGAAGTCTTGAAAAAGTATGTTTCCACTTAATTTGATAAAGATGCATAGGTTTAGTGAATGTGAATTTCTGAGAAACGGCAGTTGAATTGAGCCCTTATCGAGGGATTTGCACTTATGTCATTATGTCCCGAATTAATTTTATATGTCTTATTCAATATTCAGGGTTGGATTTAGTGAAGTTCAAGCGGAAGACGTCACCAGTGACTTTGTTGAGGTTTTGAAAAAGGAAATGACAAAGTTTCGTGGAATGAAGGATGAGTTTATTAAGGTAAGGCTTGTTTGACATTTGTTTCTGAAGTTCTTGACAAAAATTTTTTTATTGATGTAATTGGTTTCTGCATATTCATAATTTTCATTGTTTTCTAGGAATTCTCAGAGAAAGACTACAATGACCTGATGGGAGGTTGGGAGATCAAGGTGGTTCGTTGCAATGCCGGTGATCAAGGGTGGGGATTATTCCGTGCTGTCAAACCTGGAAGCTCCTCATAAATTTGTTTCCAGTATTGTTACATTCCTGTATCTTTGGAATAAAGATCATGAATACTTTACTAGCAACATGTGCCTCCTTGTATAATGAGTGGTGGAGCTAAAATTTTTATGATTCTTTTGTTGGTAATCAAGTGAATAAGCACATGTAAATTAGAAGCAAAAGTGTATTGGATTGTATCTCAAAAAAAAAAAAACAGAATCAGATGAATTGGTTCTGAAAATTTCTGAAAAGCTATTGTTCAATAACTTGAGCCAGAATCAACAATCATCTAAATAAATAGCCTCTTACAAATTGCAATCTAAACAGGGCAGGTCCCTGACAATGATCTACATCTTGCGTATGAAGGCTTCTTTGGAATTTGGTCAATAAAAATGTAAAATTCATTTCTTGGGTCATTGAATAAAAACACCTAATCAAGCCTTGTTCAGCTGGAAAAAATAGGACTTGTTATTTCTCTGGACAACAATTTCAAGATGCTCTCTAGTGCAGTGGATTGAAAAAAATACGTCACTATTTCAAATGTTCCCATCAAGAGAAATGAAAATGTTATTGATGTTCCTTTCTGGAGAAGTGTGTTTAACTTTCTAACAAATATACTGAGCATGATATCCACCAAGTCCTAAACTGGAAATAATTTGGAATTGCCTAAAAATGGGCCAGGCCAGGTCACAAATGAACGTGTTTTACTACTGGCGGTATGATTGAAAACGCTCACTACAAAACCCTTTCTCCATGTCTCATTAAAATTACAAAATCATGCCCCCTTACGAAAGGAATTAGGAATGCATCGTCAATGTTGTATCCATACTAATGATTTTTAATTTCAGTATTTTTTTAGTTCAAGCTAATAATGAATGAGACCTCGCAATAGGATTTTTCCTATTGACAGAGCTTGCTTACATTGAAAGAGGATCCAACCACAGTTCTAGGTAACAAGCACGTCATGATGTGCAATGGTTATTGGCCTTAATCGTCTAATTTGTTTCTTTTTTCCTCCAATTTATAGTTTTTTTTCTGAATTCTACTTGTGATCCATTATTTGTCCCAATTCGGAAGTATTCCATCAAGCCTTTCGGTTTATAGTGACTGAAATAAAGAAAAGTCTAGAGCAACAATAAAAAGTAGAAGTGTGCTTTTGAGACAAGGAACTTCCTTTGAATTATGCCTTGCCCATCAGTTTTTTGGCTTTAGTTATTGCTTTAGCGATTATATAAATATACAAATAAATAAAAATATTCCATATTTTCAATCCTCAAAAACTAAGATGTGATTGTAAGAGTTGACAGAAAAGTGCACAAAAATTTGGTAAAAAGTGAAAGTTAATGTTACACTGAGAGTCTTTTGCAAGGCAAATTACGTGTACAGATATTTTGCTATGAGATGTCAAACTCAGGGTGGTGTGATGTTTTGCAGAGCCAAACAAAAACTGGACTCGCAGCCTCAAACAACATGGTCGTACAACGGCAGGCCGCATGTTGTCGCACTTAATTCAAAAGCGAGAGTATCCCAAAATCAAGTCAAATTAGTATTCGTCGAGTATCTACTCTCCCTAGCTGCTGCGTTTCAAACACAGGAGTTGTCACAATGGATGAGTGTAATCGAACAAATTCAGCTAGGGCTTTGGGGGCCAAACTGGCTAGGGATGGATCAGATCTAGGCTTGGGCATTTCAGAGTTGAAGTTTGCCCTGTTAGGGAAAAGCTCTTGTTTCGATTGATCGTCAAAGCGGAAAATGGGAATTGGGCTCGAGAACTTTAACAATTTTTTTGGTAGGGTTAGTCTCGACTCTGACACATCCCTAGCCATTTTGGCCCCAGAATCCCCAGCTGAATTCGTTCAATTACACTCATCCATTATAAACTCGAGGCCGGTTTATCTGATTTGATTTTGGTGTGCTCTCGCTTTTGAATTTGGTGCGATAACATGCGGCCTACCGTTGTACGACCATGTTGTTTGAGGTTGCGAGTCCAGTTTTCGTTTGGCTCTGCAAAATATCACACCACCCTGAGTTTGACATCTCATGTGCCGAACTAGCAGAAGAGGGCCTGAGTGTGGCTGAGATGCTCTAACACACTATTATTACCAAACTCATTAATGAGGGGTTTAGGCCGAGACACTTTCAGCATCTTAAGGAATATTTTGCTTTTATTTAAGAAAGATCAAAGTTCAATATAGGCTATTTTGGTAGCTGAAAAAAAATAGTTTTGGTGTTGTTGGCTGAGAGTTTTTTTGAAGATATTCAAAATGGATTAGCATCGCGTGTGATCTATTTATTTTTCAAAAGGTTGATGTAAAGGGTTCACGTCCAAGAATACTTTAAATCGTGCAAAAAGTGCAAATCGCATGTTTTTGAAAACTTTAGTGGTAATGCGAGTTATGTAATCAAAGAAGATTCTTTCCTAGAAAACTGTTTAGATTTGCGTCGTTTGTCACGTCTTTGAATTGTTGAAAACGAGATTGGGAAACATAATAGTAGTGTGGGCATTCATAAAAGCGACGAAATCTCCCCGTGACACAAATGATTTTTGAGTGCGTCATTTTCTTTCTACGCCTTCGCATCAAAATAGTACAATGCAGTTAAGAAAGTACAAATGTTTATACAAAGCGGCGTATTTTTTCCCAATCAATCCTACACTTACAATGTCGGTTTCATTTACATTTCCATTTCCATTTTTTATGTCACATCAAAACATACTATGCATTAGTTTTAAGTTTGAATGAGTTTTTAAACCTTTCATTTGATATTGAACTTAATTTGAATGCCACAAAAGACACACAAAGTTGAGGCGCGTTGTTTGTCGACAGATGCGTGGAAACACTGATCATATTGTGTTTCTCGTTTTGCTCTTGAGCTTTCGTTGACAAAAAATCAGTGTGACCCACATTAGGGTTTCACGCCAAAAGCGTCTTTTGACGTTTTTGCTGTCTATTTGTAGAAAACGGCTTAATTGAAGGTTCACGAAAGTCAAGATATATCATTTTATACATAGTCGAACTCTCAAAGTATGCATCGCCGACACCCGAAGAACACCCACAGACTGTTCAAATATAGTTAGACAATGTTTAACCAATTCGGCATCTAAATAATCCTACACTTACAATGTCGGTTTCATTTACATTTCCAAAACATGCACAATCTGAAAAAGCTATAGTTGCTGGTCGTGCGTTTCTAAAGAAATACAAGTTAGCATTTTATCAACGTTCATAATATGCTTTGATTTTATTCATTTTCCAATGTCAAATAACTTTGCGTTGTGAAATAAAAGATTTCATTTTGAATTCTCGCCATTTTGACTCAAAGCAACTTTGAAAAAGACATTAAATCAAACCTCATTTCCGTTAGAGTAGGCCCATCGTTGGCTCTCTTTTAGAGGAATTTTACCATTTACCATAAACCAATTCATACTTTAACTAGAACTAGAATACAAAATACACGGGTTTCTATTAAAAGATCAGCGCAATCGTAAACCCACTTTTTAAACGTATATTCTCAGCCTATTTCAAATTTCAAAGAGAGGGTCACGCTGTTTTTGTCCGGTTAACTCGGTTCGTGAACGGATCGGAGAGAATGGCGTCGCGCAAGGTCTTATCCTCGCACCCGCCCGTGGCCAAAGTGAAGGCGTATCGTCAAAGCCGTGGGCGCGGTTTCTTCACGGATGTGTTCATCTACTCGCAATGCCACGAATCCGTGCCCGCCCATCGCGCTGTGCTTTCGAGTTACTCGCCTTGGTTGGCCGGGCTCTTTGAGTCGTTCGAATGCGCTTGTCACAATGAGAATTGCGGACAGCATGAAACGCGCGTGGTGTACCTGATCATTCCGGAGGTGGATATCGCCCTATTGGATCGGTTGATGGATTTCTTGTACTTGGGATGGATGACCGTAAAGTCCAAGGAGGATTACGGACAAATGAGCGAGTTGGCTCAGTCGTTGGGTATTCACAAATTCCCCCATCTTCCGGAGGATGCTTTTCCCCAAGAGGATGAGGAGATCATTGAGTTGATTGATTTGGAACGAGAAGAAGAAGAAGAAGAAGACGACCATGAAGAAGTGGAAGAGGAGGAAGAAGAAGAGGAATCTTCCGCCGAGGAGGTGAGATGTAATAAAGAAGGAAAGGGTTAAGGACATCAATTCGTATAAACCTTTTCAATCCCTTGATATCATTGTCAAGATGCCAAGATTGAAGAGATTTTAATTTAAGTGATAAAACGGCCGAGTAAGCGTTGTTTGATGAAATGAAGTAAATATTGAAGAAGAATCGCCTTTTTTCAGGTTTTTTTTGTCAAGCTCAAATACCGAGCGTAATATTTAGAGTATTTATTTAAGTCATGGATGTATGGGTGTAAGATTCATGAAAATAAGTAAGAAATTCAATTAAATCAAATAATTGATTTTTTGTGTCTTTTCTAATCCAGAGATGAAAACCCGACAAAAAATGATATTGAACATGAACGAGAGTTGTCATAAGGTCCGCCCAAAACGTCTTTTTTCTGAAAGTAATGGGTTGATTTTTCTTTGCGATTTAGACTGCAAACTACATTCTTCATTAAAGGCGCCTGATTTTATATCAAAAAAGCTGTTATTTCAAAATGCTATTGATATTGATGACATGTAATTGTTGAAATAGTTTGCATGATTGAAATGTTCCAACGCAACCTCAATAGGACATGTGTAAGGTTGCTTCAAGTGAGCGTTTTAAATCATTCCGCGGGCGGCAAAACAGGGCCGTTGGCTGTGCTGAGCTGCTCAGCCCATTTTGGCGAATCCAAGTTTTTCCCATTTTAACGTGCATTTGATGATTCTAGGTCCCTGGAAACGATCTTAATTTTACGTTTTGATCCCTCTGCTTTCACTTGGTTGAAAATATGCCCAATTTGTTTGCTTGAAAATGATACAGAAAAGATAAGATCTTAACAGAAAGAAGCGTTAAAAAATATTGCATTTCTCTTTATGTTAAGTATTTTGAAATATTGAAATGATTCTTTGGAACCCACTGAATAAATCCGCATCTTAATATTAGTGTTTGGATCAATGTTAAGTCCTATTTTTGCAATAGCACAAGGCCTGCTTACTTGCTTTTAAATCAATCACCCTAATATTATTTTTTGCATATTATTGACCCAATTCCAGCCAAGGTATCCTTAAGTGAAATACCGATCGTTTCCAAGGACCTAGAATCATCAAATGCTCGTCAAAATGGGAAAAACTTCGATTCGCCAAAATGGGCTGAGCAACTCAGCACAGCCAACGGCCTTGTTTTGCCGCCCGCGGAATGATTTAAAATGCTCACTTGGAGCAACCTTGTGCATGTCTAATTGAGTTTGCGTTTACGGCCTAAACTTTTGATCCATTTCATTGCAAGTGTTCTCTTTTTTCAAAGAGATAGATAGTACACCGCCATTCTCATATCAAGAAAAGCAGTGTTCTGAAATGTATTTCGGTCAGCGGCCAAATATTCCTAAACAGTACATTTAATTTTCTTGCAATCCAGCTTTGGTAGTACGTATTCTTTTTACTAAATTAACACTGATTCTACGATCTAGCTCTATGATCCCAAGGATGACTCTCTCGAAGATTCCGACCAACCTCCCTCAGTAACCGAAAGCGAAAACGAGGATCTCATGGATCAGGCATCGGATCCTTGTTCAAGCCCCATCTCTTCTTGGGTATCGGAAAACCCATTGTTGAGTCAAGATCCTCTTTCTCAACCCGATAATTCAGAACTCGACTCTTATTTACCAAACGAACCTGAAATTGATCCTGACTTTTCTGAACCTTCAGCCGTTTGTGTGCATTGCTATCAGGTTTTTTCTGAACCCGCCGATCTTGTGGATCATCTTTCCAAAGACCATCCTGAATCAGTCCCGGAGGTTGAAATGGCTGATCAAGATAATCAACCTTTAGATATTTCTACGAACCTACTTGAAGTTCAAAATGAAAGCACGTTTGCTCGAATAAGGATTTTGCCTGTTGACAATTTAAAAGATTCTAAACCTGAGAAGAATCCGGAAATGGTCGAAAAGATTACAAAGGCTCATATAATCCAACCATCAGACCCTCCAGAACAAGATTTGAAAACCAGAGAGGCGTTCAGTCCAAGTAAGACCTTTCAAGACTCAAAATCCTCGAAAAACGAGACCGTCAACAAACCAACGGATCCATCTGCAAGTCCAAAGAAAATCGCTTTGGAAACACCAGAATCTCTTGAATGCGTGACCAGTTTGCAATCGAATCAAAGTTATCCCACAACAGAAGTGACCAAAGCGATTCAAGAACCTTCTGAGGATGTGAACAAACATGATCAATCTTTTGAGATCCCACAACAACCGGAATCTGAAATGGTGTCTTGCGAAATTTCGCACTTAAAATCTTCAGAAAAACTTGCAAATGCACAGATATCCAAGAATGAGCACGTTCTGCAGGATGAATCTGCCGAACAGACTCTTGTAGAATCAAACATTGAATTGAAATATGCTCAAATATCGAAGGGAGATCAAGGTTTGCAAGATGAATCTACCAAAGAGACTCTGAAGGAGTCAAATATTGGAACTTCTTCTATCCAATGTGGTGATGGATACGCCAGAGAGGAAGCGACAACTTCCAATCTCAATCGTCAAGTTGAAGATGGCCCTCAAATTTTACTTCTTCAATCAGAATCCTCTGAACAGATTCAAACGTTTGTTGAAGACACGTCTTCCAATCCAAAGATTAAACTAGACATCTTTGATGGAATGACGACTGAAGAGATCCAAATCCAACCATCTAATGAAAAGACCGAGTTAATCAACCCCGAACTGAAGTTTGGAACTCCTGAAGAGGTTCAAATCCAACCATTTAATGAACAGACCGAAGTTATCAAACTCGAAGTGAAGTCTGAACCTCCTGAAGAAGAACAAATAGTGCCTTTGAAACAAGAAAACATCCCGGAAATGTCGTCTTCCCAATCGGATTTGAAAGAGGTTAAAAAAGTTCGTCAATCTGGAACTTTGGCCAAACGAGGTCGATCTCGTAAACGCACTTATGTACCACGGAAATCTAAAGCCATCAACGAAGAAGCCCCACCAAAGATTGATAAAAAGACTCCTAAACGCAAATCCGATGTTGTTTCAACGGATGGCTTGTCAGAATTGGATTTTAGTGACCAAGGATCATCATCGACTCCAAGAAGCAAAAGGTATTCTCGATTTCAGAGCAAATCAGAGGAGCAAGAATGTGCACCAATCTTGGAGAAATCCGCTTCTCGTGGACGTGGACGATCTCGAGCTTCTCGAAAATCGCGCGAAACTTCGACTGAAAAACCTAGCTTTGGTCTTGACCATCAACCACTGAATTTTCTGGATCGCAAGGCTAGAGATGTTTATGGTGGGTTAATGTTGCCACCTTTCGTCTTGAAGTAACGATTTTTATGACAAAGTTGCAGTATTGTTGTTCAAAAGTTACGGTATTGCGGTACCAAAGTTGCAATTGTAGTTGTCAAACTTGGTAAGGCGCTCAAAAGTGGCTTCTTTGGCTAAAATGTCGCCAACGAAATTGAACATATGAGAATTGACCACTTTTTTGCCAGGTTTGGCTAGTTTATAAATCCATAAAAAAATCTTCGCATGTAAGAAACACTCTTACTTTGCACTAAAAATGGCAAAAAAATAATGATTTAGAAAATCCTTCAATAATATTCAGTACATTAGGTTGTCCCCTGAATTTCAAGAAAAATTCAAAAAGGTGCTGTTTTTTTGCGAAAAATGAAGCTTGTGCATAAAGCAGATTTGTCTGAGACCTGATGATGAGAATTGCGTTTTCCAGTAGAAACGAAGCAATGGCGCTCTTTCAAAAATCAAACCTAGTTTGTTTTAGGTTCTTGAAATATCAACTTTCAACTCTAAGAAATTAACTAGCCCATTTTCAGTAATCAAATTTACCTCAAAAAGGGGCGAGCTCATTCATTCTGGGCTCTCTTCAACGAGTAAACATAATCTTTTACTAGGCTTCACAACATCACCAAGGTCCTAAAACCTCTTGGAAATCAGTTTTCCAACTGCCATCCTCCCAGTCCAGAAACTTCAGTGTTTCTTATCTCAATCAAAAGTTCAAAGTACCCAAGATGAGGAAGTTACCTTTCCCAAATTGCAAGCTAGTGAGAATTCTTCATCTGAAGGAGTTCCTCAAGGGACTGTCCTTGCTCCTTCCTCCCACAATAACAGCCCTTTGAAAGAACCCGCAACCTCCAACTTTCGTTATCCCTTGAGATCCAAGAGAAAGCTTTCACCCTTGCCTATGTCTCCACCAAAGGTCAAAAGAGCACGAGGTCAGAGGAAGGCCCAGACTGGACAGATTTGAGAATTATCCCTGTCGTTGTTGATTTTGTATGAATAAATAGTGGATGTTGAAACGATTTGGCGCGTGAAACTATGTTTATTGGCAACATTTTACGAGACCCTTAAATAGCGTGTTTATTGAGGAAAACAATCGATTCAGAGATGGATGGTAAATAGCGACTTCAAAAGGATTGCTCCTCAATGAAAGATGGAGGGGTTGGGTAACACGAATCTGGATGGTGAAAGGGTCTAGTGTAAAAGATCCGGATGTGTTCACAGGCGTAACTGAAGCGAAATATTTAAGAAGGAACTGGAGATTGTTGGTTTTCTTCAAAGATATATTATAGATGACTACTTCAAAATGGTAGATTAATGGTCGTAGTGGAATTAGAAGTCGGGTGGAATCTGAAAACGAAATTTTAAGGCATAAGTAGGTCGACATACAGAAGCTTCTTTAGGTCGACATATAGTTTTTCGTTATTGAACTAACGTGAAGAAGGCTTTGAAAGCCATGACGGATACGAGAACTACCGCTATAATTAATGGGTGGATTATTATTGACAAAAGTAAACATTTTTCCCACTTTTTCTTTTTTCTACTAAGTAGTCTGAAAGGAGGAGGATATAGCTACGAAAAAATGGTATCAAGATGGTTTATTTTGGCGTCAATATTTGAGGGATGATGAAAATGAACGGAATGGAACGAACTTGATTAAAATGTGGCCTTTAAAGACGACCACCTTTGACGGATAAAAAATTAATCTGATCTACAAGAACATTTGATAAATGTTTTGTATGCAATTTCAATCTGAAGTGATGTAGTTTGTATTCACTTTGTTTAAAACAAGTGATGGACCGAAAGTGATGTCAGCCGAAATGTCGGTTTCGGTTTTGCCTATCGAAACAAAAAGTAGACAAACACTGTAAAAAATGGAATTTGAAAACAAAATGGAAGATTTTTTCGGTCCCTAAAATTCTGAAACTTAAATTGTGTATAATTTTACTCTGAGCTGCTTTCGGTTTCGGTTTAGAACCCTATCGATCCATCACCATTTAAAACAAAATTTGCTCAAATATCTAGCAGATAAAAAGCAAAACGACTTTTCCTTAAAATCATGATTTCTTTGAACTAGATAATCTGGTCCCATCACGGATACGATCTGGAGTTATTTTAGGCTTTGACACGGACATCTAGAATTTACTTGAAATTTACTTGACTGTCGCCTAAGGCTATCAGGTCAAGCCTTATTTGAAAAATTTTATTACTTTGAAAAAAAATCTTCATCTTATCCGTGAAATCGACTCAATTCGGATTCAATCCCTCAACTCCTAGGAAAAAAATTGCTTAGGAACCCATTGTGTTCGAAGATCAAATGTTATGATAGTTGGGCAAGGTTGGTCTGGATTGTGTAAATCATATTGGAAGCTAACCCATTTTTACACTATTGTACAGGAAGCACTAAATTTTCTGGAATGGGAGGGAGACAAACTTGGTAATAATGATTTCCACTACAATGAAATCAACTTCGTTCTTCTGCCAATGAGACCTTGGCTAATGTTGGGTAGAATCTTTCTTAAAAGCTTAAAATTGAAAAAATAATTAATCTTAAAAGCTCCTTCAATTTTCAGCTTAATCGAACGTCAGAGTCAAAAGTTATGCTCTCCACAGTAGTCCTACCGAGAATGAATTCGGGGAAATGTTTTACCAAATCTCCGCTCTTTTCAGTAAATAGCTTGGAGGAGGCATAATTTTTCACTGGGCTGAAAATTTAAATACGTTGTCAACGTAATAAAAGCCATGCCTCATTTGCAGAAGAACCCAACCAAATCAAAATTTCTCATCGCTATCCTTCCTCTCCAGGATATTCAGTAGTCCAACTCCTTTTGGTCTACTTCCTCACCGGTGTTTGAGTTTCCTTGGCCAAATAGAGGAGCTCTTCTCTGATAGCCTTGGCCTTCTTGGCGCCCTCTTCAGCGTCCCAAAGAGGCTTCATAAGTGCCACATAATCACGGTGAGCGTCTTCGGTCTCCTTATTCACGCGATATCTGGAAAAGAAGAAACCAACATATCAAACTGATTTCATAACTGAACATGTCATGGGTTTCTGTTCTATCAAAGATAAATTTTATTAAAGAAATTCAATAGGACCTTAGGGTCCCATTGATCAAACTCCAAAAACTCATTCACGTTTGTATTGTTGGGTCAATCTGATTGGCCTTCAATGGTCTATATCAGGGGTCGGCAACCGTTTTTAGGTCAAGGCCCACCAAATTGGCTACATGATGTCAAGGGCCCACAAAGCAGACGTTGGTAGGTCCAGGGGCCCACAAATTAACGATCAAAGAGCTTGGGGCCCACGAGAACAGTACTATGGATGGCTCGCGGGCCCACTATTTTGTAGTTTCCCCATAACGCCTGGGCCCACCAACGACCACCCTTGGGCCCACATGAGGGCCGCGGCCCACCGTTTGCCGATCCCTGGTCAATATGAACGATAAAAACTAAAAATTATCGTGATAAGACCTTCTCAAAATACTCTTTGGGCACACATTCGGGGTTTAGAGTAAAACGATTCAGGAATAGATTAATAACAAAGAAATGACTTCAGCATGTTTTTACTCGTTTTCCCCATTTACTGTTAATTGATAGTTTTATCATACTGTTTTGCCACAAACCTCAAGAGGCCTAGGAAGTGCTTTTACTCTTGATTTTCAGCCCATTTCAACTCTGTTTTTATGTATATTAGTATAAAAGACATTCAGAAACTCTGTTAGAGCATTTTCTAACGCAATTTTCAGTTCAAAATCTATTATGTAGAAGTTGAAGAAGCCTGAGAAGCCCAAAACGGGAGAAAGAAGTATGCTTGAATGAAGGATGCATCCCCAAACAAAGCATATGGCCTGGCCTACTATGTACTCAATACATAATCCATCCAACTCAATAAACCGTCTTTTTAATGGAGTTTTACATAGAAACTACCCACCTATGAAGGCCCCACATGATTCCTCCGACCAAAAACGTCCATCGGGACAACTTGATCAAGGGAGAAATCCGAGGATTGGCCGGACCCAAATCAATGGTTCCACTCATAGTGAGATTAATACCGAAGGAGAACTTCTGAGTGAGACACCACTTCTACCGATTCCGCTCGGTCAGAACAGAACAGAAGGGCATGAACTGACTGGGAATGAAAAGTAAGCAGCTGAAGTGGAGTGGACTACACAGGGTAGAGATGTGAATTGGGGTCAGAAATTATGGTCAGAATGGATTAGTGCGGACTACAGAAGCTCATGGGAAAGAAGTGTCATCAGAATACTGGCTACAGTGGTTTAAAAAAGCCGAACAAAGTGGAAAAGAAAAAAAATGCAGCCAGCTAAAATATTCAAGCAAGGGCTTGAACACATCTTATTTTGTGATGTCAATTCTTATTGACATGATCTGCATAAGTTGATGGCAAAATCAAAATTCCTTTAAGTTGAACATCCTGATCGACAGTGGCGACAATAACAACAAAAAAGCTTCAAAAAAGCCAAACAACATGATGGAGTTGACACTACTTTCCCATAAAGTTCTTGAGTGCGGACAAACCAATGCAATTGGGGATTTGGGGTTGGGACTGGGAGCCACAATTGTCAAGGGATATGTCAAACAAAGTAAATGAAGACTGCTAAAGATTTCCAAGTTTAATAAACATTTTTGTTGTTGTTAATCAAGACAAAAGATAAATTTTTCCTCATCCAAGCCCAAGTTCTGACCCATCACTAGCCATCTTGACCCCAAAACCCCAGCTGAATTGGTTTGTCCTCAATTATCTTATCCGCACAGCGCTAAGCTTTTTGATTTAATTAAATAATAGGAAAGCAACATATATAAAATTCCGAGGTGCGAAAAAAGTCAATGATTTATTTTTGAAAATTTAAAATCAAGCCAATCTTGTGTGACCAGATGAAATGAAGAGTGGCAGCTTTTCCAACTTTGATTTTGTATGGTATAGAAAAAAAAGAAGCTGAATTTATTAGAATTAAAACTTGGAGAAACTTTTTAGAAATGGAGAATAGGAAAACTTGATGAGATGAGAAATCGTGATCCAACATGTAAAGGGTCTGTTTCTGTTTTCAGGCATAACATCATAATATTTTAACTTTTTCAAATTGATTTTCAAATAATTCTAACAAATTATTTTAGTAAATAATTTTACTTACAAACACAGTGGCTAAAAATTGTGAATAAAACTTTGAAAGTTTGAAGCATTTAAGGAGGAAAACAAAAAGGGATATTTTTCACTTTTTATGCGATGACATAAAAATCAGATCGGAAATGGCAGATTTATTTATTCATATTTCAATAACGTGTTTCAAGACCGCAGTGTTTATATTAAAACTAAATTTAGGCTGACATTCGGTACTCTTTTGGCCAAAGAAAAATAAGTTTTAGTCCCAGGAACGCAACAAGAAAATAAAGAAACATTTTCTCTGAAAATCAAGTATCAAAACTTTTAACGACCATGAAGGAACATATTTTTAAGATATGATAATTATTTAGCCAAATACCATAATTTGGTAAGTCTTTTGTAGCTTTGGCGGCCCTGCTTCAGCTGATAGAAAATGGCGAAAACGAACACATTCCTGGATTTAGAAACCCAATGGACATGATATCCCGTAAAAGAAATCAACACAATGCCCAACTGAGCGTGGAAAAGGATCAGATCACAATTGTAATCGAATCATCAAGCGAATTATTAACTATTTGTAAAGCTTAACTTCATGGGTTATCGTTTTATTGAGAGAGAAATGAGCATATGTGACTGATCCATTTTTTAAAGGTCCTTGATTGCGTGAACAAAATCCAGGGTTGCCATGATTTAAAAAAAAATATTATTGTCACATTAAACATGGGAGGAAGGAGAAATTCGCTTTTCGAACATTCGTATGCCATATTCAGTCAAAGACAAGGAAAAATAAATATGATGAGGTTGTATGAGTAAATTAGTTTGCACATTTTGAATGCAAAGTGAGTTCTTGAAGAACTGCAAAGTTGACAAATGTATCAAACAAAGTCGTTAGTTTAGAAGCCTTAGGAGAAAAGCTCGGATTACGAAGGGATTTTCAATATCCCAAACAGACATTTACTTCATGATTCTCAAGAGCATTAAAATCGTTTTGTTGGCAGGTAAAATATCGTTCACATGCTGAAAAATAATGTAAATCAGAGCAAATATCTTTCATTTATTGTCTAGAATTTGAAGGAGTGTGCCTTTTTTGATAAAATGGCTATGAAACGTTTGAATCTGATTTTTTGCATGAACTTTAATCCTTTGTATTTCACGCAGGTTACGTTTAATTTGGTTCTCTCACAATAGGTTGTTTTTTAGTAAGGTAAAAAGTGCTATTAATTATGCAATCATGGACAATCTTTGCCCATTTACTACTAGATTTACTATACTATACAAGTAAGCCTAAGATTTAACCTACATCAATACCATGAAGCCAAACAATGGCATTTGCTTTCTTGGTTCCTGTTTCCAGTGTTTCAGCGTCCCTGGTTCTTCAAAAGGTTTGGGCAGGCAGGGCATAAAATCACTTTTAGGCTAAATAGGCAGACCATCCATTTTCTTTGCTTTTACCCTATTCTATCATAAATCCCTTTATGCATCCATCTCAATCCCATCAATGACAAAAATCAGGAGTAGATTGTACAAACATCCTTCAACATTACCTTCATTACAAATCTCTCTTCCACACGAACTTTGTCAATGACGCCACCTTCTATTCAGAGTGACCAAACCTCGCCCAATCAATCCCGTAGCAAACCAATTTCCCGCCTTATTACATGACAAATATCAAATATTTCCCTTCAAAATACGACCTTAAACATATGCGTTATGCTTTTAAGTAGTTAATAGCTTCAAAATTGACTACAAATGATGAATTATGTATCCTGATCTTGGCCACTCTTGCTTCCTTAACGCGCCATTCTTTCCTTTTGCTCAGTTAACGAACGCTCAGTGAATCAACGCCCCGCAGAAGCTCCACACCCGGTAAGTTAAATGTCAAATATCCACATAAAATTGGTTAGATTTTAAAGTTTACGTATGTTCACGATGTTGTTTAGATTGAATAGATGCGGATTTATGTTTGAAATTTAAGGATTCGAGGGAATTTGAGGGTCTTTGAGCGATTTTAGTTTGAGCCTGTACAGAAAGCAGAGACGCCATTTTTTGTGTGAAGACGTTATCTACCTCGTCATTAAAAATTGCTTATTTTCGAGTGCAACGAACAACGTTTGGTGTCATTTATTTCTGTTAGTTTGATCTTCTTGCAAATTTTCCCTTTGAATTAGCTTTCTAAAAGGGAAAATGGTGCAATCAATAGAAGTTGTGCCCTGTTATTCATATCATAGATATTAATGGAAGATTGCCGTTGTATTTGATTTTATGTGTGTGGCTGTGACGGTTGTTATTGACTAGGAATTTAAGCACTTTAAATCCTTATTGTTCATTTACTTTGCTGAAATTTCTTTCAATTCTACGAAAATTTAATGATTTCCTTCCATATTCATCTAAGTTTTTTGACACGTCAAATCCAACGAAATTGTTTGAGCATTATATTCCACACCTGTGTAAATTTATCGATAGAAGTAAGTCGTTAACTTTTGTTAGGCCTTGGTATGCTGGCTGAAATAGATGTAAAATTCCCCTATTAGTCGAACTGGAGACTCGTGAATATCAATTGGAGGAAAAAGGGTTCGTTTTCTGTCAGATTGGTTTTAGTTTGTGACCATACCAAACGTGACGCCTTGCATTTTGTTTGGCTCGCCTGCACGTGAGCTAAAATGCCACATCCTCTAGGGATTAGCTGGCCGGCGTAGTTATTGGGCATCCCCTTTTAGGGAAATTTGAGTTTTAGAATCTGTTTTGTTTCGTCGCTCAAACTGTCAACTGGTGCTAGTTCATAAGTGGTAAGTTCTTATTTTATTGTCCAAACATCATTGACCTTTTCAAATTGAATTATTTCCCCTTTTTAATGCACATGGACAGTTATCGGCTAAATAGCCAGTATTTTCAAATCACTTTAGTGCGCACAAAAACGATTTCATGAAAACAACAGCATTTTCTCACGAAAAGTATCCCCCAAGGAGCAATACTGCAATTGTATAAACCCATGCCCTCTACTGGCGGCAAGGATTTAAATAGGGCAAGGGTAAAATTGCTGTTTTTCTTGGCTTAAAGTTGCAGTTCTGCATTTAGCAACTTTATCCGAGCCCTTGATATCAGTTAAAAACAGGCCTTGTTCTGCAAATGTGTTTTATCAACCATTTACATTCTTTATTTTAAATGTCATGAGAAAAGAGTCAGATCACTATTTTGATCTCCTAGGTAAAATAATAATCCAATTCATCCTAAAGTATACTGAATACAAAAAGAAGCTTTGCACTTCAAACGAGTTTAGTCAGCCATTTGTTACTTCAAAAATCAATAGCCAGGTCTTGATTGAAAAGAAGCCACGTTTCAACCCCAGAAAATCAATGTGTGCCTTTCTCAATTCCAGCCTTTCAAATACTTTCCCTCTCACAAACGCAAACACACTCAAATCCCCAATCATGACGGATAAAATTGACATGTCCCTTGATGACATCATCAAGAAAAACAAGCCTGCCCGCGGAGCAGGACGCGGGGGATCTAGTGGGCGCTCACGCGGAGGCGGACGCGGCAGTCGTGGAGGCGGCGCCCCTCGGCGAGGAGGGCGCGGAGGCGCGTCCGCAGGTGGCGCCCGTCGCTCTGCTGGCGGTGGAGGACGCGCAGGTGGGCGCCCTTACACTCGAGGAAATGCGGACGGAAGCTGGAAACATGACCTGTACGATGGACCTCGACGTGGTGGAGTGGCAACTTCATCAGGTCCAGCCAAATTGATTGTGTCAAACCTGGAATTTGGCGTCTCAGACTCTGATATTCAAGAGCTCTTCTCTGAGTTCGGACACTTGAAGCAAGCCGCTGTTCACTATGATCGATCCGGACGCTCTCTGGGCACTGCAGATGTGGTGTTTGACCGCAAAGCTGACGCCATTAAAGGTGAGTTTTTACAGGAAAAAAAGTCTGTTAATAGCTAACCAGCAGGTACTATTTGCTCAACGGATGCATTATGTGGTAATTGGTTGAGAAGATATGTAGGCAGATTCTAAGGTTTTGGTGCCCTTTTTTGGTTACTTCTTAAATTTGATTCGACTCAGTACAGTCTAGCAAAGTAAAGAAGTGAATGAAACGAAACACTTAGTGCTTTTAACAAAAAATTGGCTCCAAAAACTACAGTTAGTTTTCAGGACATAAAAAGAGTCAAAAGACTTCGAATTTTTAAGGATGGTATGAGGGTTATTTTGAGTAATTCATTTGCAATTTTCCGCAGTACATCTGCCACATTAATGATTATGGACCTAATAAAAGAGCGAAAAGTTTGGATTTATACTGAGGACAAAAAAGTCAAGACAACTTTGGAGTTTATTTGTGACTTTTCTTGCCATGAATGTATTTGAAAAGCTTGCTTCATTTTCCCAAAAAAGGAGTCACAAAATGCCATTCCTAAATGACGTATTCTTTCTATTACAGCCATGAAACAATACAACGGTGTCCCATTGGACGGTCGTCCCATGAGCATCCAATTGGTGGGTTCCTCATCAGAAATCTCCAACGGATCATCACCTCGTCGATCCATGGGCGGTGCTCCGACTCGACGCATCCGAGGAACCGACCGTCGTCGCTCAGGGGGCGGAGCTGGAGGGCGTGTCGAGAAGCCCAAACGCGGAGCTGGGCGTGGTGGAGCCGGTAAAGCCGCTGGTGGGCGTGGTGGCAAGCGAGGAGGACGCGGTGGGGCCAAGAAGACCCCAACACCCACCGCTGAAGATTTAGACAAGGAATTGGACTCTTACCTTAAAGCCCGTTAACTCAGAAGACTCGACTCCTGAAGTACAAGATTATGTGTTTAAGTAAAAGAAGAATGTGGTCCATGAAGAAGAAGAAGCAGACTTTATGTGTGTTTGTGTATGAATCCGAAAATTGGAAGCCGGACCTCTATCGATCCTCCCATCTTCAATTCAACCATGGAAAACAAATATAAGATTCATGTAACCTCCACTGGTCTCGGAATTCTCAGATCAAACCTGTCCTGGATCCAGTCGATACTGTCCCTATACCCATTTCAACAACCAAGGTCGCCTGTTCCCAGAACGAGAGACAACCCCAAACCCCCATCCTTTAAATCAAGTCAAAATCATCTACAACAACAACGACCAACAAACGAAGAAGCTGCTGGAACTGTATCTCGACAAACTCCCACCACATCCCCAAATCCCCAAAACCTTATCCCTAACCTTTACCCATCAATTGTTGTCTCTCAGAAGAGGTTCTTGAACGGGCTATGACTATTGGTTGAAAGGTTATATCGACGATCACGACAAATCCACATGGAATGGAACGATTCTGACCCTTTTGTTTAAGAACTGCCATTGATTGACGCTACCAATCCCCCTTTACTGAAGGGGTTGGTCCAAAAGCCTACCATTTGGCCAAAAGGCTTCTTTCTTGGGGAAACAGATTTGCCCTTTATTTAAGATCTGACAGCCAAAATCCTCTACCTAGAGAGGTTTCCGCCATGGGCGCGTCACCGGGTGTTGACGTTGTATTTATTGGTTGACCCCGTCATCTGGTGGTGTCTTCTCAAACTACCTTTGCTACAGTTGATCACTGTTTCATCTGACACATCCTCTCAGCCAATCTTAAGTAAGAAGGCTCTGTGATCCTTCAAGCTCTTGATGCCCTTGGGTAACTTTCTTACTAAAGAGAGTTATTGATTAGATAATGACACCTGGTGGGACCTCCAAAGCCACCACAATTGGTCTCAGATTTCGTGTCACTAGAGTTGTCCATGAGAAAGGGACATTGTGATCAATCCAGCCCCTAATTACCTCACTTCTTCAAGGGAGCCGTTAAATAGATCACATAACTGGCGGTGACATTCCAAGCCACCATAGTTTGTCACTTCCTTCTGGTATGAGCCATACAACCCCTCTAAGAATTCCTTTAGTGTCATGAATTCTGGGCTATGTGATCAATCCAACCTCTGGTAACCTCACTTCTTCAAAGGGACCGTTGATTCGATCACGCGACACCTGGTGGTGACCTCTCAAACCACTGTAGTTGGTCACATAATTCTTCTAGTATGAGTCATCTGGTCTGAAAAAGGGGCATTTTGATCAATCCAGCTCCTATCTTAGCTCTCTAATAAGCTAGAGGGAGCTGTTGACTTGATCACGCGACACCTGGTGGTGACCCAACGAACCACTACAGTTAATCACGAAATTAACCTGCTCGTTCACTACAGCCACTTCAACGGGAAAGAAGGGTATTGATTGATTTAATCCTCAGCCATGCCACTGACTCATTGAGTTGTTGAACTGTGGCAGTGACCACCCCATGATGCTACAGTCGATCGGAAATTTGACCTGCGGCATACCATCCTGCAGTTGCTAGGAATTCCTTCAAATGAAGTGAAGTAATCATTAAGGTGTGAGTGAGGGCCTATTTGTCCACACACTCCAAAAGAGGCTGTCTCTTTATAGTATAACCAGTCGTTGACCAGGTTCTAAACCATAGTAGCTAAGGAGTGGCTTATGGTTGTCTCCTCTGCATTTCTACTATCCGCCAATTTCCATGAGGGTGTTCTTCGGGGACTCATGATGGCTCCTTCAACAAAAAAGAGATCGCGAAACCGATGGGAAAAATGGGTCGTTTGGCGTAGAATGGACCCTCTCATTATGGTTTATAGGATATTTTAGTCATTGAATTTACCTCTACATCTGTGATATTGCAACCGAAGGCTGTGAAAAGAAAGTTTACACTCATACAATCTTCTTCATATCAAATACTTTCCTAGGTAGCTCTGAGTTTGTACTTTCTATTCTATTATAGATAGACAAACTTGTCAAACCTTAAAGGTTCAAGCTTATTTGATTTCATCCAGTTTCACTAGAATTTAGGGAGTGGGGCTGAAATGTGAAAAGTAGAGACCAGAGGCTAGTTTTTAGACGCAAAGATCGATCTCAAGATCGGACTTACAGTACTAAAGTACGATCTAGAGATCGATCTTTTGCGTCTAAAAGACTAGCCTCAGATTTGAAATATATTTTTCAAAAAAAAAATCAGCTTTCCCCCAGTTTTTATCTGAATTTTTTTGAGGTATTTTTAACGAAAAATCCATTTTAAAGGTAATTTTTCCATGAGTAATTTTTGTATTTAAGCTTTTTTAGGTTTTAAAAACTTCAAAGAGATGGCCAAATGTGTTTTTAAAGTGAAAATCTTCGGTCGTCTATTTTTTTACCACAAGATGACTTCTTAAAAATATGTATCAAAATGCCCGTGGACTCCAATGGTCAGCAAGTTGTTATTGCTAACCGAGGTCGTTCTTGTCCTCTCCAAAGTCCCAGGAAGGTGGTCGCGCTGGCCATTCGCACCAAAGTAATGACACCCCCGTCCCTGGTTGCCCTTGCCCGCATTCGAAAAAGTCGAGGGTCTTGTGTGGACTAGCATCCACAAGTGGGACAGATGTTAGTTTCTTGGGCTCAAATGGTCTTCGGGTAATTTTGGGGTATATTGTATAACCCGGTCAAAAATTAAAATGGTCAACAAATCAAATCCTGTTGCGTTGTGTTCCTTACAATTTTCAAAAATATTTATATGTTGCCCATTTGGTAATTTGGATGCAATCCTCTGAACTGGAATGACTTCTAGAACATCCAAGAATGTAGAAATCTAGCAAAAGAGAAATCTACTGGCAGTTCTATGAAAAATGCCTTAGAAAGGATCCCAAGTTTTGGAAAATTAAGTATAACATTGAGTTGAAATTTAAGCGAATGGGCAGTAAATAAACATAAGAATAACATTTTCTAGGACTGAGAGGCGCAACTGAAGCTCTCGAGACAAAATGTGTACTTCAACTGGAAGGGAAATTCAATTTATGCAACGCATGATTTTGTGGTTTAGGTATGAGGTAAATCAAATGTCATTAAAGCCCTCCCTATTCATCGTTTTGTTTTTGGACTGAAAAAGCTTTCGGCTGAAATTTTGATTTTGGTTATCCCTACCGGAACAGGAAGCCGACATGCTCTCCGAAGAATGGCGTTGAAGTTGATTGTTTTGAGTCCAAAAATCTCTGAAACACATTTTTTTCCATTATACAATTGGTCAACTTTGCACTTAAGATGAATTCAAATTTCAAAATAAGTTTCTCAAATATATCATCTTTAGTTTTGTGTTTTAGGTTTCGACAAACCCTCTTTCGTTTTCACTAGAACACTATAGTGCACTAGTATTCACTAAAATTTAACAAACTATCAAGATCATTCATGGGCTCTGTTCTAACTAGGGCAGAAAAAACATGCAAAAAACGCCAAAGAATGCAAAAAGAGCGCACACTTGAGGAACACGAACTAAATTAATATCATTTGATGAATAAATCAAAATTAAGGGCCACAAAGACTAAGAAAACATTCACTCACAGCCAGGGTGGGCATTTTTCGACATCGAGAGCATTTTGGACACCCTAGTGTCCAAAAGTGTCCAAAAGTGTCCAAAAGTGTCCAAAAATACCCAGATGGTGTCCAAAAATCCCCAGAGGGTGTCCAAAAATCCCCAGAGGGTGTCCAAAAATCCCCAAAAGATGTCCACAAGTGTCCAAAAGTCCAACAAACGTAAAAGAAAGTTGTACAAATCAGACGAAAAACCAGTTCCACTACATAAGTAATTGAATTCTAAAAAATGCATGGTTGTGTACTTAAACAAAAATAGTTCTATTAATGGGAACATTACTTGGAGAAATAAACTTTGCCATGATAACTTGTTAATAAATTGTAAAAAAATGTTTTGTTTATACAATATGGTAAAATGTGTGTAACTGTTCAAAATGTTTCAAGATTTACATTTTATTTCCTCATCTGTAAACAAGAGTCTTGTCTTTTTTAATAGTAAAACAACACTGCTTTAATTCTTTGGCAAAAGCATTATAATACCCACATTGCAATCTGATATCAGTTTGAGTGTGCTTTATTATAGGTAACATTTTTTGGACAGTCAGGTCAAAAGACTTCTTGCCTCTTGGATGGGAAACACTTGCAACAATGATAAACTTTGGAATATAAATCAAAATACTAAGTAACCTTCTCTTGTCACAAATCAAGACACAATTAGCTTTAAAATGTACTCGCATACTATGTTTAACATGAAGTGTGGTGTGAGCGTGTTATTAGTAGTCCCAGTCTCACATTCGTTTGTTCGTTCATTCCTTCAGTCGATCATTCTTTCCCACATTTTGGACGATGCTCGGTGGTCAAATGAAAAGAGTGGAAAGTTCAAATGTCCAGTTTGGCCTTCAAGGTATTGGCTCATTTCATGTATTAAGTGTAAGTTTCTTATGCTGAATTGACTTATTCTTGCTTAGATTTCGTCAAGTGACGTTTATTTTGGAGAGAAAGTTTGTAGAATGTTATTCTAAAAATGTCTTTAACCATTATTTTTCGAATTACTATTTTTGGACACTTTTGGACACTCTTATTTTTGGACAGCCTTATTTTTGGACACCTTTTGGACAGGGGTGGACAAAATGTCCAAAAATCAAATGCCCACCCTGCTCACAGCTCTTGTTTTTTTTCCATTAAAATTTATCAAGCAAAAAACACCAAATTTCGATAAGTTTAAAAATGCGAATAATGGAGAAAAAATGAAACAACTTTTCACGAAAACGCTATAAAATGTATATCTACCAAAATTATGAAAGAATACAAAAGAACTGGAAAAAGTGAAAAAAAATTCATGAAATGTGTTGCCCTGTCCTAACCCAGGATTAGAGGTCAGCTGTTGGGATCGTAGATCGTAGAAGTTTTACCAGTTTTACCTGTGCTTTGAGAGCACCTCCAAATCCCAAGGAATCCAGACTAGTTCGATCGAATTATGAAGAATAATCGAATAATAAAGATCGGATAATGAACTCTCTTCTTTATCGGATTTCTTCATTATTCAATCTTTTGCATATTATTAGTCTTCGTCGGGAATATGTAGGAGTTGATCCACTAACAGCTTTTAAAGCAGAGTTAGATAGATTCTTAAGTACTATTTCTGATTAACCGACTTTATAAGGGTGGCTCAGATCTGCCAAAAGTAACTCCTTTTAATTCCAAAATTAATCCAACAGTAATATACCGCCTAAATATTTGGTTAAAGACGCTTTGTTCGATTGATGTATCCACTTTCTCGTCCAAAAACCTCTCAACATGGCGATAACTAACTCCAAACGAACAATTTAAAAAAGCTCAATTCACAGTTAATTATCATTAATAATGATAAATAGTTTGCAGTATTCATTTAGTTTTTTATGTAAATCATTGGTGATCTATTATGATTCATCATTAGGGACGGGCAGAAAGTGCAAATAATCTTACCCTTTTAGTTGCCAAAAGTTGCAAAAAAATGTGACCAAAAGTGCAGACAAATGTTGAAAGTGCAAATAAATGTCAAAAAAGAGCAAGTAAATGTCGAAAAAAGAGCTAATAAATGTCAAAAAGAGCAAATAAGTGTCAAAAAAGAGCAAATAAATGTCAAAAAGAGTAAATAAGTGTAAAAAAGAGCAAATAAATGTCAAAAAGAGCAAATAACTTGCATTTGGACTTAAAACGTCATTCATGGAGTACCCACGGCTCCTAATTGAGCAGGAGAAGTCATTTACAAGTTCTAAAGACATTTGAGACGAGTTTGAGGTGAAGAGACAATGCCGCACAAGTTATAGAGTTCTATCAATTAGGTCACTAGCAAAAAGGATGTAAAGTCATGAAAAATACTCTAGTCAACAATCTTCTGAAATTTTCATTCCTACTGTAAGGTACTCTCGTGGACGTATGTACCTAAAATATTGTCGAAATATATTTAGCAATTGTTTTATATGGCTTTACCTCACTCCGTTTTTGTCCTTCAAGTTGTTCAAAAATAGACATTCAAAATTGAACAGAAAAATACCCACGTGTGCCTAACAATTGCATCAAAGAAAATAGTCATAAATGTGTTTTAAGCATGTTTTTAGTGACATTACTTCAATATTTGGCCCATGGCCTAATTACCAGAACTCAATTTCAAATGTGGCATTTAATGTCTCATCACATCAAAACTGTTCTCAAATACTTTTGGAACTTAGAGGTAATATCTCCAAGTCAATTAAACAATGTGTACTGCTACATTGATATATCCTTAGCTTGATGATTTTAAGTTTATAACGGCCTTTTTTAGAAATAGCGATCTTTGTAGGCAGCAAACCTAATTCTGCAATCTATATTGTTTGTAGATCCTTCCATTACCATAACATGAGTTTTTTTTACGTTTGCTATTTGTTGGTTGCATGCAATGAGATTCTTTTGTCTAATCTTTAGTTTAGTAAACAGGATGTTATAGTTAAAGCCAAGATGGTGAATAAAGTGTGAGGTTTGCGTCTGAAATGCACATATTTCTTCAAGGTGTTATCAATAACATCCAACAAAGCCATGCTTACAACTTCTTGAAAAATCATTCCACCTTGTGGCCCTTGCTTTTAACAGAAAAAGCGATTACTGACTTTTTCAAAGACCCACCTCTGCCAAACAATCAATGATTTTTAAAGGGCGGATTGATAAAACTGACACAAGTCCCAATCGATGTAAAAATCTCACCGACGAGCTTATTTCAATATCGTCGATTCATATAATCGATAAAAAATATCCTATGAAAAAGCGAATTCTTCTCTAAGGACCATTATTTAAGGTGTGCCCTAAAGGCTGAATTGAACCAAAATCAATCATAGTTACTCAACCTGGGATCCCTTTTGCTTGTCCTTAGTTTCTTGTATTTCTAGTTAGAGCAAGAAGACGCCAGGCTAATGTTTAGAACAAAAGCCGAAAAATCATAATATAAGAAGAGAATAAGAAACACCGAAATACGTCTTCAGAATTGGTAAAAAAAAGTTTTCTCTTTCATTGTGTATCACTTTTTCATAACAAGGTCTAATCCGAAAAAAAACTAAATTCACCAACGGCAACTCGAATCAACAATTGATGAAAAATCTTCAGAAGATTTATAAGGTTTAAGTTGGAGCAACTTTATTCATCCAGTTTTTAATCTTTTCACACTTTCAACAGATGAGGGAGGTTATGCAGGATTACCGAAACATTAAATTTAACCAACTCAAGTAAGGGACGATTTGTGAACGTATGTAAATGAAATCATGCAGATCATTATCACAGCAATGTGATACTTATCAGAAGAAACTTGAAATTCTTTGGTTGATTGAGTATTTGAAGAACAATTTGGAAGGTCTCGGAATAGTATACAGTATATATCTTTTTCCGCCATTTCGAGTAGTGCAGTTCTAAGTGGTTTTGAGCCTGGATACCAATGAAATGTTGATAATAGATTTAGGTAATATAAACAAGTTATATAAAATAAAATGTCAGATGATTTTTGGCGTGATTTTAATTTGTTGTCCACTTCAGAACCAATGGTTTTTTTACGAAACATTTCAGCAAATGTTTCTTGGTCTCCTCTAGAAAATCTATTGATCCCGGTATTTACATCATATTTATTCAAACCTAAAAAGGTATTAACCTCTAATGTAATAAATGTTTCTAATCCAAACCACTTGTAAATTTTATAAAAATAATAAGCGCATTTTATTAGCACATTTCTCCAGCAGGTTTTTTTTTGTTGAGTAGGCTTTTAGAAGAGTTCCTAACCATTTGTTCCCTATCACTAATCAAGCTTTTCATCGAATTCGAAAATAATATGTAATGTCACTTAAATAGCACTTAAAATAAAATTTTAGGAAAATGTATTTCATAGTTATTTAACGTACACTTTATGGTGTGTTCAACAAAAATTACACAGAAACATGTCTAACAATTTTACGATTTCTGGAAGGACCATGTTCAGAATGGACTAAAATCGAAACTTGAAACATTAACTGTATGTTTTAAAATCTCTAAATATCACCCAACATAAGAGATTTTTCGAGATTTGCAATTTTTTAGTCTTTTTGCGGGTGGTCAAAACGGGCTTAGTTCCGAATTACCAAACTGGTATGATGTTTTTAACCATCGTTCTTTTGCAAAAGTGAGTATCTTTTAATGTCTGGATTCTTACAAATGAAAGTTGAAATTATCTACAGAAACTGAAGTTCAACTTTAAGTTTCAATTTTCATTAGTGAGCCAAATGGAAAAACTTTATTTCGTGGCAAAATTACTCATCGTTCGTTATCAATGAATTTCATAACAGGCGTTTGATTTCTTTTTAATTGTCGTTAATCAATCATTGCGTGATGCACAGCGTCACTTTTTATTTGGACGCTTTCACCTTCCATTTGACCGGCGCGCCAAGCTAGTGGGCTGACCAGCGCGCGCGGACACAAGGTTAAAACCTCGGTATAAAAAGGAAACCTGCTCAGTTCATAACCAACATTCTTTGAGTGAACATCTCCCTACTGTCGTTGGTAAGCTCATATTAAACCACTCATGTTTCGGGATAAATTGATTAACAAATTTCCTATTTCAGATTTCAATCAAGCTCCAATCCCTCACCATGAACAAGATCGACATGTCCCTTGATGATATCATCAAACAAAACAAGCCCAGAAGTACCAAAATCAAAGGTCCATCCCAAGCCAAAAAGAGCCTCAAAACCAGCCTTGAAAAAGGTGCTCTTAATGGGAGTCGTCCTCTGCCCAAAAATGGCCGCAATCCCACTCAAAAGCGTGCCAATCGCGCTCAAAGCGAAACCTCCAAAAGAAGCTCATCTGGTCCCGCCAAATTAATCATTTCCAATCTGGACAAGGTGGTTTCTGACAACGATATGCATGAGCTCTTTTCAGAGCTCGGACCAGTCAAACAAGCTGTGGTTCATTACGACCAAAAGGGATGCTCTTTGGGGTCAGCCCACGTCACTTTCGAGCGCAAAATGGATGCAATCAAAGGTAAGATTACTATTCCTATTTTCAATAACCCTCCTGTACTAACATTCAATCCTTTTCTTTTTAGCCATGAAGCAATACAATGGGGTCCCATTGGATGGTCGAGCCATGTACATCCAAATAGTTAGCTCAACATCCGCAGTCTCCAACAAACCCAGTTCCAAACTCCGCCGAATTGATCAACGCTCGTCAAAAGGAGGTGCCAAAGGGCGTATCACCAAACCCAAAGAAAATGGAGTCATCAAGGTTTCTGGTAGAAAAGGCGGGAATCGAAGGACTCGTGGTTATACCAATAAGAAGGCTACGCTCTCAGCCGAAGCTTTAAACAAGGAACTGGACTCGTATCTCAAAGCCCGTTAAGTGGGAAAACTGTTATTCCCATAATCGTCAGAATACTCTTATGCAATGTTATCAAGATTGATGAAATGTAAATATACAATGGAAATGTCTATTACTTCTTGCCTTCCGTTTATTGCAGCTAGTTCGTGTTCATAGCTTGAAGATATCTTTTATAACTTTATCGCCTCTGAATACTCAATGCCAATGGTTTTTCTTAAACTGTGTCTTTAATAAAATAAATGATTGTGATTCCAGTTCATTCTTGTCAAAAGGCTTATTCACGAGGAAGGTGAAACTTATTTTTTAGAATTTATGTTTTCTAAACTTACAGTTGGCAAATAATGCTTGCCAATAGAAACGACAAGAAAATGTACAATGTTTGTACGTGTATGTGTGCGTGCAATGTGTACGTTTTATCATTTATATATTTCTCCTGAACGATGTTTAAAGAAGAACACGAGTTGCTCAATTGTAAGGATAATACAAAATAAGCCAAAAGGGCAAGAGATGAAAAATACTTGGCGTTTTTTGGGTTGGATTGTTGATGCAAGGGAGGGTTTTAAGGGTTGAAGCCAGCCAATTTCCTGATAGGCAATTTCAAGTCCGTAAATTCGTGCACGGCTAAAAGTTTCCTTGAGGTAGGTCGGGTAGAAGAATTGAACCGGGGAAATTGGAGGAAAAAACTCGTCTCCCCATTAGCCACGATGAATTCAACTGTAACTCCACCATTTGCATTCTTTTCATTAATGTCATTTCATTCCGCAAAAATAAAATAATAATAATAATAATAGAAGTCTCAGTATGAATTACCGTTCAACGGTTCTAAAATATTTTGAATTTAGCATTTCTTCCTTCAAAAATAAAATGATCATAATGATAGTACCCAGCTCACTAACTTTTGTTAGGCAATTGTTTTTTTCAATTCAATTTACTTTTGTTTTAAAAAGCAAGCCCCAAAGAGACGCTTCAGATTGTAATCAATTAATCAGCTCTCATTAATTAAGCATTTGATTGATGTTTGTTTTCAACATTATTGCCGCCCTCCTGTCAATCAAAGGAATAGGGAAGGCGTCACTTCCCAAACCTCTAATTGACCGGTAGGCTATGCTGTTAGCTGACCAGTACGCACGCGGTCAAACAATGACGCTCTAATAAAGGCGTCTTTGGACACGCTAACAAACTGAGCACTGCTGAGTACTAGTGTCTTAATTAATGGTCCCAAAGGAACCATTCGCGTGGGAAAAAGGGAGCTTGATTTATTCATAAATCATCAAGAACTGCCAAATACAATTTCCCACAAAGTACTGGTACATAGTTGTGATAGATATATTGTGTTCAGGAAAAATGACATGGGTATCCGGTATTTGGTTAAAACGTCTCAAAATGTTAAGAACGTAAAATGCAGGCAATCAATGGTTTTGTTTTAGGTATTTGTGTGATAAGAAACTTGCATTTACTCGTTTCAACTCAAATCTGATTCGCTTGGTTCTTTTTTGCTTCGTTTTGATTAATGATTCAACCCTTATGTACTTTTAGTCAGACTAGTTCCACCAGAATTGTTGTAGATAACATGCTGGAACATTTTAGAACACCTCAGAACTAAATGACAGGAGAAAAAATAAGAAGTGTTTTTTACTTTACATGGAAGAATATCAGCTCTACATAAAGGTGATATTCTGGCGCACACTGAAAATAAAAGGAAAGCAAAGGAGACTACTTATCCTTTCCCGTTTTCCGTTTTTCTCAGTGTTAAAGCAAAGTGAGAAAACACAATTTTTATCAGAGCAAGACAATAAAGCATCTTGAATTCATTCTAATTTTAAGATGTGATGACTAGGATTCCACGATAAGCAAAAATGAGCCTTTCCTTCTTTCTTCTTTCTTTTTATCGTAAAAAAAAAATCTCCTTTGCCTTCCTTTTACGCGATGCTTTTTCGACTCATGTCTTACGTAATAACTCGTCTGACAAAGAACGTCCATAAAGTGGACATTGGGGAATTACTTTTGGGAATGAATATTTATACTGCGGTTTTCACATTTTCCTTTGAGGTTTGATTTGTGTGGCATGCACCAATATTTTTGGTCTAGTGTCCTGCTAATGTGAAGGTGAATTACCAAGAATACTTGTTAGAACCAGTTTGGAAATAATGGATTAATTATTCTAACTTTCGGAAGAATATTTCGTATTTTTGTTATGCACAATCAAACCACCATTTGGAGATTGCTTGATTTCACCTTCTCAGTTTGAAATGACAAATCTATTGTTCCCTACTTAATTTGGAAGGTACTATTAAGTTCAAATAATGCAACAGCTAAAGAATCCATGTCATACAATTTTCAGTGTAAAAGTTCAAGACTCCATTTAGATGATTGGGAAAATGTTGCCTATTGGTCAGTCATATAAAAATACCTCTATCATTGTTGTCAGCAACATAATAATTCAATTAGAATGTAACAATATCTGAGGATCTTTTAGCTTAAAACGAATTCGGAGGAAATCTAGCAATATTTCAAAACTTTATGCAAAAGTTCACATGATTTTTTTCAATAAAAAATGTCTTTCCATCATCGAAATGAACGTGTTTTTTCAAATTTTAAAACTTCCGTATTAATATTTTTTTGTGTCAATATTTGACACAAGAATATGTTCTGAAATAAGCGAAACTACAATCAAAGCTGAATATGGGAACACTCGATAGAGTCTGCATATCTCTCAATATTAGAATGACGTTGTTATTGACGGATACAACAATAACTAATTTTGATTGTTTAATTTCTCATATTAAGCCTGTCCATCCATTTGAGTTGTTTTTTATGAGGTCTGACGACTAGCAGACGTAAATCAAACAATTTCATTCCTAAGGGGGCGTTTCGTTGAATTTGAGCCAAACACGAGTGATCGCTCATCAAAAGATCCAATGGAAATTGCTGAGGCGTACAACACGTGGTCTAGAACATATGACACATGTCCAAACAAAACCCGAGATTTAGATGAGAAGGTACACAAATCTTGGTATTATTCGTGTTATATCCTTTGGAGTTTACTCTAAAAACTGTGCTTCTGATCTAATTTTAGGTCCTTCGAAGTCAAGTGTTTGATTTGGCTGGCAAAAGTGTGGTGGAATTTGGGTGTGGCACAGGAAGGCACACCCATTGGATTTTGAGTCAACATGGAACTGACCTCAATTCGTATTTTGCCATGGATTTTTCTGAGGTATTGCATATAAAATCGGCAATTAAAATCGCTATCGTCCTTACCATGAATATTTCCAAAAAAGGTTAAAATTTTTGGTATTTCAGTATTAGTATTAGTATTTAGTATTCTTTCAGGGAATGTTGGAACAAACCAAGACAAGGATTGAGGATTGTTCCAAGATTCTCCCAAGTGTAAAGGACAAATTAAAGTTGGTTCAACATGACATCACCCAAAGTTGGCCGTTGAAAAAGGAATCAGCGGACTTCATTTTTGGCAATCTTGTTTTAGAACACGTCAAAGATCTGTCTTCATTCTTTCATCAAGTCAGCCTACATCTGAAACCAAAAGGGACACTATTTTTGTGCGAGTTTCATCCCTTCAAACAATATGAGGTAATATCTAGAAGACCTATAATTAGAAGCGTACAATCATGCAATTGTTCTGTCTCACTTATCTCCAAAGTATTCGAATTTATAAAGGTAACCCAAAGACAAAGTGCAACCATTTTCTTAAATCTTCCTAAATCAAAATTGCTCCTCCTGCAAGATTTGTTTATTTTCTGGAATGAACAGGGCTTGTCTTGAATTTACTTTGGCTCTTCTTTTTCCTTTCAAATACCATGACACTTAATCGCATGTGGCCAATTTCATGTGCGTACTCTTCTAATTTTGGTGCTCTAACAATAGTAATGTAGCTAAAAGTGAAATAACGAGCTTGTATTGACAATCAGGGCCGAAAAGCAGTCTTTAGAGATATCAATGGTGTGGATGTAGCTGATCCTACAAGTTTCAACCATGACATCTCTGAGTTTATCATGGAAGCCCAAAGATTTGGTTTGAGCTTGGTCCGTATTCAAGAGTGGCGAGATGATCCCTTGGACAACTCCACAACACCAAGGTTGCTATCTATGGAGTTCCTGAAAGCAGGTCTTTGAATATAACCTTGTAGACTGATCTGGTGTTAACCTAATTGTATGTTGCTTGTGCTTGGTACAGTATATATTTTTTGTAGAATTAGGAATAAAAATCTGACTGATCCATAACAAACCTTTTCCTCCTCAAATTTATATAGGCACATCAGAGATAGTTTTTTTCAGAGGTCAGAAATTTCACCAAACTGTGCCCAATAAAGTCAAAAGTGGTGAATACCTTCTAAAAGTAGCTTAAAGTACACAAAATGTATGAAATGAGACAGTGCCATTTCTAAACAGAATTGCAAAATTATATCGCTATGATTAGAGACAGTTCCGAAGAATAAAGTTGTCAAATTAGACGAAAAATACGAAGAACTTGGTTTATGATACATAATAGAAAAAATCCTCCTAAAGAGACGAATGAAACGATTGCCAGGAAAAAACCTGCCCTTTTCGTTAAAAGGGCAAAACTTAGAAAATTTGCAAGAAAAAGCAGGAACCCCTGAAAGGGGTGGACACGAACTCCGATTTTTGAAAAAATGGTATGAGGCCGAGGCCATATTTTGACACAATGTCATTTATTCCTTATTAACGAGTAAAACTGTTAAACATGCATCTTGAAAGCATTCAGGTTAACTTTTTGTGTTAATATTTATTGACTAATTGTTCTTTACCTTGATTTTAGAGGTCCCAGCACTCCTTTTACTCGTCTCATGAACTTTTGACATTCAGCTCTCCAAAGGATTTTAGTCCTCTTAACAATCAGGAAAATACATAGATGGAATCTTGCTTCACATTAGAGAGGTGGACAGTTCCTCAAATCGGCACTAGAACGCCACCTGGTTTCAGTGTTTCCAGTTTTTGAGGTGGTGACTTCCCTTCAGCGCCATGTAAGATATTGCAATGCTCGGCCTTTTTGGTGGTCAGTTACTCGACCATGCTAATCCGAATTGAGTTTTGGATGCAAGCCCTAGAAACCAAAAACATTGATTAATTTCTGTTCATAATGAGTAATTTTGTGTTCAAAATTTTGGAGAGACTGGAGGAGCTTTGATCATGGTAGTTTTTGCAACGATTGTGGCGCAGCCTGAGGAGCCTACAAGGCTCAAAAATCGTGTCAGTCCTTTACACGTCTCGTGAAACAATGCTAAATAGAAGTATCTGTGGTGATATCTGGAGGGTTACTCCTCTTCCATCCTCATCAGCACCTCCACGACGCAGGAACCATTTCTATAGGAAAATGAAGGAATGAGAATAGTCTCATTTTGAAACAAGATGGAGTCCAAGTCGGAGATGTTGTTGGCTATAACTATTGAATGGCTCTTTTGACGGTTCTGGATCAGATCAGCCATCTGATCCTGATTGGAATTGGAACAAAGGCAATCACGACGTCCTTGAGACAAAATAAGTGAAAAACATGAGGATTAAATCCTGGATTGTGGATTTGATTGAAAATGTTTCAAGTCTTGGGGCTCAAGAAGGTCAGGACCACGCAGGACTGGGGCTAAGGGTCCTTCAGGACCAGAGGATCATGTCTTTTCATTGCAGGGATAGGCTCTACGTGCTTGATAGGGTTTGATTGATCTTCTTAGTTCTTAGATCCCTTTGTCCAGGAATTAACAATCAAATTGAGTCAAAAAATCCACACAATTCAATCTTGGTGGGAGCATTTCATTCTCAAGACTTTGAGAGGGTCCATGTAATCCGGGTTAGACTGTCAGATCACCAATTTGGGCTGACTGAGTCAAAAGGCAAATCAAAATATTGGGCCCATCCATTGCTAGTAGCCACACCTGATATGTTTCGAAGTCATCTTAATTTGTTCTTCATTTGATCGAATTCTTGACACTGAGGACTTCTTCTTTCTTTGTTCTATGTGGACCTTAATGCGAACGCAGATTCCTCTTGGACAGGAACCAAATTTACCCCACAAACTCTCCTCCGGATCAAAACGGGGATTTTTATCACGCTCATCCATTAGACAACTTGAACAACCTAAGAATATCTTACCTGTCCTTGAATTATCCTGAACTAAAAGACACAACCATATAATAAAAGAACTTTGAGGATGGACCATCATTTATAGAACAATGCCAAGGTGACACAACCAAAAACAAACTTGATTTCATACAAAGTTTGGCATGTGTTAGTTAAGTTCAGGATAATACATGGATGGGTTCAATTGTAAGTTCAAAGATATCAATAAGACGTTCAAATCGGATAATAGATAAGCTCGGAAAACCCCGCTATTTTGTTGCTGATAATTCAAGGAATGGTAAGATATTCTTAAGTTGTTCAATGGATGAGCATAAAGAAACTCCCCGTTTTGGTCCGTGGGAAAGTTTCTTCTTAATCCTTTGGCGCAAAAGAGGAATTTGGGCTCAGATTCTGGTCCATATTCGTTCTTTTTGCTGTAGTTAGGTCTATCACTTCCGAAGGTTGTAGCCGGTAACCTAGTCATCATCAGACTTCATTTGATCACTTTGATCGTCATCTTGTAGAAAAGACACCTTGTGGGGGGTTCATTCGCACTCCATGATGTGGTCATTCATTCATTCACTATTTCATTCACTCGTTCTTGGCTGAACTTAATGTCTTCGAAACACCCACATCAGACTGATTTTGGGGCGTGGGGTTGACCTTTACCAAGGCTAGGACTTGGCTGGACCCGCTTGAAACACAGAAAACCCCGATTGGCGCACTATCTTTAGGACTCTTGGTCGATTTCCGTTTGATTTTCCACTCCCAACATGGCCGTTTGTACTTCTTGTTTACTTACGAACTCTCGGCCTCATCCGTGTGAGGTTGCGAGCTAGGAAATTCCGCGAGTTCGTATCCAGTATTTATACTATTATATAGGTTATCCCTGGAAAAAGGTACCTTTTGGGCAAGAAGTGGTCAGAAGTACATTTTAAAAGAAGACAGAGTTTGCAAAAATACCCCCTGGTTTAGTAACCTTTTCATTAGAGGTAAGCTTAAAAGAAGCATGTTTAACAAATTTGTTATTCTTATTGTCTGAAAGCTTTTCAATCCAAGAACATGGTAACCCTGCCCAGAGTGACCTTTTCTTTCTGTGTCTGTCAGGCAACTCTACAAGTTAATTCATGAGTGTCGATCATATATTGCTTGTCTAGCTCAGAAAACCACCCCGCAATGCTAAGTGCAACCTCACGTGAGCGAGGTTGCGTGGTAAAAACAAACGTAGCGAAAGTTTTGTGTTCCCAGTAGAAGCATGTGTTCTCTAAACGGGAATCACCAGACTACAGGCAGTCTTAAGGATGGGCCGGTACGCTCTTGGACCTAGAAGTCCAAGTTCGCGCACGGATTCTCAGTGCGTCGGCATAGATAAATATGCAAAGTGTATGTTGCAACACAGCTTTAGGATTAGGCTTCAGGCCCTGCAAGGCTAGGCTTTGGGATCATATGTTGTGACCGTTAGATTAGGTGATGTTAGGAAAAGTTGATTAATTACTTCTCCTACTTGCTTCTTAAGAGCACTGAAACTGGCTGAAACCTTTCTTTTCTTCCAAGACACTGACAATTCCAGCGCCTACCGTCACGGTACGCAAGAACTGTCGAAACGGTTGTGCAAGACTACCGAAATAAGCTACTTGGCAGCCATCACTCAAAACTCAGGACGAAAAATCACCTCACAGGTAAATACACGGTACGTTTGTTATCACCACGCAACCTCGCTCACGTGAGGTTGCACTTAGCATTGCGGGGTGGTTTTCTAAGCTAGAATTGCTTGTGCGCAAACCAAACCAATGTTTAGATGACAGACCTTGTTGGCCTTTGACTTGATGTGCAATCCAAAGGGGTGGCATAGGGGTTACTTTGTGGTCAAAAGTTCTTTGGCCAAGAGGGATTGTTTCCTGCAACCATCTTTGGACCAATTTGTATTTGTACAAAGGTCTTGCCCCATCTTGCTAAAACACCACAAAAATGTCCAGGTAGTTGGCCTGGACCAAGAACGACGCTTTATAATACAATGCTCCTTGCCGGAACCCATGGCAAAAATCTCCAAGATCTACAAGTGGTAAGATGCAATGAGCCTGCAACCATACGACAACCAAATGATAGGGTGGCCTTGCCGTCTGAGGCCACAAAGGCCAGGGACATGGCAGATGCAGGAGGGTTTGTGGTGCTTAGAGTCCAGGAAGACTTGTCAACCTTCTGCAATCTCTGTCAGATTCTGAGAGAGTGCACAAAGTGCGCGGGTCAAAACTTGTTGGTCACATTATGATGACACTCTCTCTGATTTTAGGGCTCTAAGAATGTTCCAGTTTTTTCAGTTTCTTTTTTAGTTTGCTTTAGAATTTTGAGGTTTTTTTCCAAAAGAAACTTTTTTCTGTGGACTAACACAGCCTATTTGCTTGCAAAAAACAAAGCACTCGGTAAAGAGAAAGGAAATTCAAATTGACTTGATGATCGAAGAACAAAGGAATCTCAAAGTGCGAAATGTTAAACAACATGACTAAGATTTGATTTAATTTGAAAATAACAATCAATGTGACCAAAATTCAAGAAAACGAGCTAATTTTTGACAAATTAGAAGTTGAAAAACCCAAAAATCCAAATTAGATGAATGTATTTTACGCAACGAATTAACATTAAAAATTATCCATCTGTCCCCAATTTTGGCCCCACTATCAACTGGAATATCTAATGCAGTATTTTCTCATGGCCTCTTCTTTTCTCCATGACAACCTTGGATAGTAAATAAACAAACTTGAAGTTCCCTCTCGTCTCCACAAAACGAAATCACCACATCTACAGAACCAACGTTGTCCTCAAAATGACCGAAGTAGCCAGTGAATACGGCGAAACTAGCAAATCCAGTGAGAATCCTCCAGACGATTGTTACAGCTATGATTCCGATGGACGCGTCACCTACACAGATCCTCAATCTCAATTGGCTTATATCTTGAATGAAGCCCAAACAGATTGGGTGCTCAAAGACAACAATTCTAAACCGGAGCAATCTTCTACTTCTGAGAAGCCTGAATATGAGTTTGATGGACAAACTTACGGCTACACAAATGCAGATGGCACCAAGTTCAAGTGGAATTTGGAGACCAAAATCTGGGAACGACAAGAAAATCTGGAGGCGGAGGCAAATTCTAAAGGTATGGTTGTATTGTATTGTATTTTATAGAATGACATCGTTCATTCTATAATAGTAGAGAGGAAAAAAATCTGTTTCCAGGGGAAATCACTGAGGAAGGAATGGGTTCCACCCTTGTCAACTTGAGATTGGTTGTTTACCTCCATCTTCCAACTTGGTTGGAATAGTCTATTTAGCACTAATTGAAATTTTGAACTCTAATGTTAATGGTATGGGTGGGTTGACTTGGCACAAGCTGATTGAGCAACCGGAACATAACTAAATGAAATACGGTACAAACAGATTTTAAAATTCCAAGGGTTCATGTGTGTTCATTGCCTTGGAAAAACTTGTTCCATCAAATCAAGCTCGTCTTGTTTTAGAATTGAGGCGAGATCAAGTTCCAACCTAAATTTACTGTTCACAGATTACAGCTGATTATTCTCAAATAGGATTGAGGCGTTGCAACCCTAAAACCTTATCATGGCACTAAAGCTTGAACTGTATTTGCACTTTTTGTTACGTACTGGACACAAAAGAACAGAAACTTTATGGAACAATGCTGAGAGGTTGTGCAAGTTTTCTATTTCGATAGTTACGTTAAAAGGGGTCTCGCATGAAATCGGGCAATGAAAATTGTAAATTATGAGAACCAAAAGGTTTAATCTTACATTTAATTACCACTTAAACGAGAAAAAACCCTTTGAGGGTCCTGTTTTTGAGAGGGATATGAATCATTTGAATGCTTTGCAACAAAATAAGAGATTATCCTTCAACTTATTCTTAGGAATTATCTTGTCACCAAATAATCATATTTAATTAAGAACGTCAAGAACGTTGACATTTGCTTGGTCACACATTTCAAATGTTCCCGCACTTTTTTTTGTCCGCTCAACAGTTGGCGACGGGCAAGACGTTTTTACGATTACACTCCCTCTAGTATTTAATAGGTCTCGTCACCTAATGCAGAGATGGTGCGGTTTTTGCCACTTGAGGTCGCTTTTTGCGACGGTCTAGCTATACAGTCCTTTACCGAACAGCTGACTGTGAGGTCACTGTACTAAAACAGCTTCTAAAATTGAACCTTGACACAAAAGTTTGACCCATTTTCACACTTCTCCATCAATGCTGCTCACATATTGTATAACGAAGCTCAAAGGTTGCACTTGTTTTCTATTTTATTGGTTGCGCTCAAGGGACTCTATAGTTATGTGAATTGGGCCTATGCAAACATTGATAAATGAATAAATTTTGAAGAAGAGGCAAAATGTGAAAAGGCAGAAAACTTCATGGGTGGAAGATGGAAAGAGATGATGAATATGCCACAAGAAGAAGTTCGAAAGCTCTGCAATTTCAAAGATGTTTTTTGGAGGGGTTAATTAATCACATTTTTTCACTGTTTGAGTCAACATTCTTTGGTCTGTGTTGTTGTTTTTTTGTCATAAAAATTGGACAATACTTCACAGTTTTTTAGTTCGCTCTTTAATCTGGGAAAGACTGGTGACTTCTTTGTAGGTTAAACCCTCATCTAAAAGAAACTTTTCGGGTCTACAATGAGCAAAATAGTGTTTGTGGGTTGAATCTCTGAAAAATGCAAAAAGCTCGAGAAATAAGAAAAAATGGAAGGTCAACAAAACATGAAATGTTTCAGTAAAGCTTTTTTATTCTCTCTCTACTTTATGCAATAGACTTATTTTCAAAAACGAGTAAGAAGGTCTTTCAAAAAATCAGGCAATTTAAATGATAAAGACCTGTTTCGCAAAAACGGATAGTAACGCCAAAGCTCGCTCAATTTTTTATCAAAAAGGACATTTGTTCCCACCCTAAAATTATGACTTAATATTGAACTTGGAATACCTGCTGAAAATTAATAATTGAAAATAAAATGTAACCACACGCAAGTATTGTTGGTACAATATTTGTTGTCATTGGTGACATGTTGGTTTTGATTTCTCAATTTCACCCCCGTTGTTTGAAATTTGAAGACATTAGCTAAGTAAGTAATGATGAACCCAAAAGGGCACCATAGAGACCAATGTCGTAATATCAGGCGGAAAAATCCTGTCTGCATGTCTTTCTTCATGGTGGTGTTCAAACTATTGCGTGTTTTCTTTCGCCTGTCTTGTCTAGTTCTTCCGCTTTTAACCACCCAGGAATAATGCCAGTCAAAAGAATAAGTTTATTTTAAAAGTTACATATAAGAGTATTGGATGTCTCTTGATGTCCCAAATATTCGTCTGGTACATTACGTTTCTTGGTTTAGAACTAACTTTTGATTTTAGAATGATGTTGATGCCTAAGCAAGGACATTGTTAGTTTATTAGGCTTTTGTTATACCTCCTAACTTATGTCAAATAAGCTATTAAAATAATTTTGAAAATGTGAGCTTTTCTTGAAAGCGTTTTCACAATAACGAAGTCTAAACATTATTTTTTTTTGTTGGTTGCGGGACCGCTACAAGGAAAGTGATTCCCTGAAAAATAAATCATAAATAGTATAATTCAAATTGAAACGAAATCTTGTCTACTAACGAGTTGCTGTTGGCAGATCTCTATATTCCTTTAATAGTGGGCTGATCACGAATAGTATTCAAAAAATTATCCAACATTGAATTGAGTCTTGAAATCTTCCTCAAAAGTGATCATTACCTACCTATCTTCTAACAAACTAAGTACATCAACAAGGTACTTGAATATCAAAGGCAATAAGTAATAGACAATCCGGCCTAACCTAAGTTTCGAAAAAAGTCTTTAAGGTGTGTAAAAAGTTTTTTGCCTCAAAAAATATTTTTGTTCCTAAAAATTGCAAAAAAGGTTCGAAATCAGCCTCAAAAAATGAAAAACCAGAAAGCTTTTCAACTCTTGCTCTAATAATGATGTTCACTGACCATATTCTTGAATCCACCTTTGACTATTTTCACAGTGCATTTTTTCTGCCGGTTCTAGATCCATCGTCGGAATCGGAATCCGAATTGGAGAGTGAGACCGATGAGAAACCCATTTCCGAAGAGGAAAAGAAACGGAGAGCTTATCGCAAACGCAAAGCCCAACCAGGATGGGGACAGAAGGTAATTCTAGTAAATTGAAAGTCAGAAAGTTATGTGAAATCATGAACATTTTTTCAACATAAAAGGGCACTTTTTTGGAGAAAAAAATACTGCATCATTTTTGGTAGAACCTCACATGCTTTGGCCTTTATTTGTTTATTTTTCTCCAAGTGATTGCTGATCATTTCAAACATTGATTTGCCAAACTTGAAGCTTTTTATACTATAATTGAGTAGCAAGTTATTTTTTGTTTATATTTTAATACAGATTCACAAAATGTAATTTCTGCTTTGCCAGAATTTGGGAAGTACTATCATTGGGAAAAGTACTATATTTTAAACTGAGCTTTGAGTTGATTTTCTGTTTGAAAAGATGAAATTGAAAACAAGGATGGATCAATTATGGTTTTCCATTCATCGGTCTGAGGAACTGCAAAGTAGTTTTTTTTTGAAAAAATCAACTCAACAGCATAGACTGCTAGAAATTTTTCTCGCAAGTCAATCTTCATATTAAGAACGTACATTTTAAATGAATAGTAAATTTATTTGGGCTCATAGAATTAAATTCGCTCATCCAGGCAAAAATTAACACAATGATTAAAATGTTGCAAAAAGGAAAAGTTGTGGGACAGCGATGTTACCTAATACGCGAAATGGTTTTTTAAGCACTTTAACTTTGAGGCATGACGGAAAAACGAAGTATGGCAATAGTAAAATGCTAAAAATGGACACTTTAGAGTCAAAACTAGTTTTTTAAAAAGAACGTTTTCCCGCTCAGCATATCAGACGCCATTTTGACCACATGAAAAAGTACTTTTTGGGGCTCCAAAAAACAAACATTTTGCCTTTATAACAATAATAAAGCAATCTTTGATGATTGCATTATTGCACAACGTGTTGAAATGTTCTTGTTGCTCTCTGAGCTCTCAATTTAATTTATACGGTTCTGGCAACTGTTTTAGAGGCCTTTGTCATTGTTTAAGGGAATCCTTTTCCATGTAGATTTAAAAGAATTTCAAATTTCCATTTCGATCAAAATTGTCGAAAACGGATAAAGTTTCAAAAACCTTGAAAATGTGCAATTAATTTCATCAAATTCGTAGTTTTAACGTTCCTAGGTACTCAACAGAAAGTGATTTCTTTGCATGACCTTACTTACTAGTTGTTACAATGGCAAAAAGATTTAATTTCTCGCATCCTCAAAGGAATTGGGAATGACAAACCAAACTATTTATCAAAATAATTTTTAAAAGTTTTTTTGGGCATGTTTGTAGAGACATTGGACGTTAACGAAAACCATTTTAACCAAAGTAAGACCGAGAGTGATTTCGTCTGAAAATAAAAAGGCAAAAATTTAGTGTCAGTAAGTCCTGTTGAAACAAAAAGCAGGCTATCAATGCCGTTTAAATGAAAAATATAATATTTTTGATCCAAAACGTACAAAAAAATTAATTAGCTTTGATGTAAATATTGATTTTTGATATCCTCTATTGCTTTGACAATTGAAAATTTAAGGCCAATCATATATGTATTCTTTTTTGGTTCGGTCTCGGTTAGCTCTGGTTTGGTCGAAATTTTCGGTCCATTACTAATTTTGAAATATTTTCATCATGAATAAAGTCTTCGGCAATTTTAACCAGGTAAACTCTACCAATGCGTTTCGAGTCAGCAATGCTGCCATTTTATACTCATGCCTTTCGGAAAAATCTTGTTGTGGTAAGCTTTCCGACCCAAAAACCGATTTGGACACATTGCCAAAAATCAAACTTGAAGCCCATCACACTAGAACACTCACATAATTCTATTTTTTTGAATAGCGATTCAAAAATCGTGTTGTATTTCCATGGCTTTAGAAGTTCATGATTTTAGGCTGTTTTTTTTTTTGACGAAATTAAATTGATCAATCTTTCAACACCTACTTCAAACTTTAAATGGTAGAACAATATCGATATTGTCAACAAAGATACTTTCATGTTCCGTTCAAGTGTCAAGTTATGTGATAGAACATGTTAAGTTGCTTTTGAAAACTTCATGTTTATTGGTTACTTTTGAAAATTGCGCTTTCTTCTACAATAAAAATCAATCTCGAAAAATCCCTAGAAACTCAAATGCTCAATTTCAACTTCTTACAACCTCAAAACCTAGAAAAAAGAACAGCTTTTCTTAGCTAACTTACATCTATTCCTTTAGTCGAATTACATACAAGATTCTGAAAGTGGCGCCCAATTATATCGCGATCCCAAAGATGGGATGATGTATGAATGGGATCGTGACAAGAACGCTTGGTTTCCTCGAATTGATGAGGACTTTATGGCCCAATATCAACTCAGCTATGGGTTCACCCCTGATGGTAAGTGATGTTAACAATGCCTTCCATAAATCAGCCAACCAACAAATGAATACCTAAATTGCCATTGAATAAGTGAATATTTGAACGCGAAAATTCTAATGAACTAATTATGCTTGTTTTCTTAGGCAAATTAATGAATGCAGTAAATGATGCAGTTAAATCCCTTGAAATTGTGAACTTTGAAGAAATTGGGAGCTTACACTGTGACAGTGTAATTGGTTTTTGTCTTATGAACTATTTAAATGAAGATGTATTTATGGTTCAGGGTTATATTAGCATTATAATTGGCCTACAACAAATTAGAAAAGGGCTCATTTGAAAAAAAATGCGTAGTTTCTTTCACTTCAGTTTAGGCCGTCTTGTTATTTCAAGAAAACCATCAATATTTCAAAAGCCAAATAAAGAGGTTAAGTTTGCTCCGTAACCTTTAAGAAATGCCAAAGGAACCCGATTAAGTATTGAATAGTTACATATGTTGCAATTTTGAGTGTCGTTGTCGGAACATATTTGTTGATTGATGTGATTCAAACTGCATTTGAAACTAGGAGAGGCCGATTGTTTGTTTGTCTTATTGCTCTGCCCTCTGGCGTTACTTTCTAGTAAATGTTTCACCAAAGATACTCTATCCGCAATTAAGACTTAGTGAAGAATCTTTTTGCTTCATCATCATTGGAAAAGAATGAGATAATAACCCAAAAATAGTATTTTCAATTGAGGTTGTGGATGGGATCAAAAAGTAGAGTTTAAGAATTAAGCCACAAGAGGGCATGAGAGAGCTATTGTGTGAGGATGCAAGGATTTCATAGTAGTTCTGTAGTCTATGAAGTATGTTATCACGAAAAATCATATTTATTATTATTTAACTTCCCCATTGATTGACAAAACTAATTTTTTTGTTGCATTATTAATCGAATTGATTGATGAATGTCAAAAGTCAAAAATGAAAATAAACCACCTTTTGAAATGCCTGCTTGTGATGAGAAAATCTAAGATGTACTGTAAGTACAATATTAGCAAAGCTTAAAAAATATTAGAACATCTACTATGACACTGATTTCGCCAAAAACTCATAGCTTTTGGCCTGAAGACCAAGAAGTACAAAACATGGAAAAATATTGTAGGTTTTCTTTTGTCATGTTCTAAACACAATGATTCTTGGTCTAATCAAATGGAAATATTTTAAAGTTCAGATGCTAACGAAAGATTATCTATCCACAGAAGAAAATGAAAAATATGGAGGGCGTATTCAACAATTTTTGGGTCCAGATGCGTAAAACGTTCTACTTTGCTCCAATATTTTATCGTACTTCAAGTAACATTTGCGGGCTCGGAGGTCTTGCGTAAAAAACTTGCAATTGCTGTCTAATTGGCATTTTTCTTGGCATTCCTCCGTCATATCGACCGTCAATTGCTTAAAATCGGCCCCTACGAACTCGGTGTCACCTTGGAGGCAATTTAATAGCTTGGGAGCACTTATAGAGCCAATCTCAGTGACAATTTGAAAATATTCTGAGTAGTGATGACAAGTCCCAGATTGCTTCCAAGTCCAAGCAATGCATCCTGATTCACTGATTTGGCAGATTCTGTGGCATTCCCGTGCATCAATGGTAGTTTGTGAGCTCAAAGGCGTTCCTGTGTGCTTCTGATTTTGATGGTAGTAGGCAGAAAATGGGACTTGACATCCCTCAGTGAGGGAATTGCTTCCCACACAGAACTGTCCTGATCCACTTGGAATTGGATTGGAACAACTTCTTGTTTTCATTCTGGTCCCATTTGTATAACAACTACTCCAATTGGACCACTCAGACCATCCACCATCTATAACTGTTGAAAGAAAATAATCGAACATGATGCCAAAAACAAAATCATTAGATGAAATTTTGAGAATCATGATCACCTTGAACGGTTGTTGTGGTTGTCGTAGTAGTGGTTGTGGTGGTTGTAGTAGTGGTTGTGGTGGTTGTAGTAGTGGTTGTGGTTGTAGTAGTGGTTGTGGTTGTAGTAGTGGTTGTGGTTGTTGTAGTGGTTGTTGTAGTAGTGGTTGTTGTGGTTGTTGTAGTGGTTGTGGTTGTTGTTGTAGTGGTTGTGGTTGTTGTTGTATTGGTTGTGGTTGTTGTAGTAGTGGTTGTGGTTGTTTTAGTAGTTGTGGTTGTTGTAGTAGTAGTGGTTGTTGTGGTTGTTATAGTGGCTTCAGTAGTGGTTGTGTTCGAAGATGGCAAAGGGTTAATGACTTTGAGGAGGTTGTGAACTTGAGCTGTTCCTTTGAGCTCATTGTGGTGATATCTTGTGAATGTGCATGGAGTTGAATCTTGTGAATGATGATGATTAATGCCCTTAATGGTTATCTCATGCGTTGTTCCACATCCTGAACCACTTACATAATTGGTAAGCCATATTCCATGACAAAGATGGTTGAATATTGTGCCAAAAAGTGCGAAAAATACAACTACGTGGAGCATGTTTTAGAGCTACCTATTTCGAGTCTGCAAATAAACTAATGCCTTTAAACCATCAAAGAGAGGTCTCAATTGACAGCTTTATATTGACATTCGACCATCTTGCTAAAGTTCTCTTAAATGTTAGGCAACAGTTGATATATTGGTCGTATTTAGAGTTTTCAACATAGTCTCTGAAGAAAGGAATGATGCATTTCTTATGACAATCAATACCTTTTTGTTAGGGTTAAGAGGAGGTCAAAAAATATGTGTTCAAAAACGAAACTTTGCAAATAACATTGTATGAACATTTTGATCCTGCGTAAGATGAAGCTCATTTTCGACATTTCTACCGCTTTTTAAAACTCATTCTTTTGTATTTTTTTGCTTCTCGAAGATTTAGAATTTTTTTACTTATTTAGACTTTTTGACAAAATCTCTCCACAGTAATCAAGTTTTCAAAATTTGAAAAGTTAACTCTAGTCCGCCACCGACTAGATTCTTAAGAAGTGAACAATATCCAGCCAAACATAGTAAAAAACAAAATAAGGAAAACTGCAATCTAACAATACATTATGTTCAAGACAATTCTTAGAAATATTCCGAAATTCCCAATTGTATATGTAAGAAATATCGCCTCAAGATGCGCATATTTGCAAAGACAGTGCCACCAAAAAGCCTTCCTAGCACATTTCTGTTTGTTCCGAAAACACATAGCACATCTTTTTTTCGCTTTTGTTTCAAGTTTCATAAAATACATAAAAGATCCAAGTTGGCTGAGGTTTGCAATTGGACATGAGGGCAGCCTAAAGAATACTTATCAAAGTTAAAGTAAGTGATATTTTCTTTAGTTCCGCTTCAGAAAGTTTTATTTTTAAAGCAAATGCAGTAACTTTGTTAGGCAGATTCAGGCCAGCAGACAGGTGGCCGTCGTCAAGGCCATGGGCCTCCCTCATGGCCTACTTAGAGGGCTAACAGAGAGTTGTCACTCCAGTACAGTCAATGGAGGTTTGTTTTGAACACACTTCATTGATCCGGGAGCAGGGGTGTCAAGTGACTTGATTCATCATACATTGCTCTTGTGTGACCAAAGCAATTGAAGCAGTTGAGCAATTTTGCCACCGACTCCCTAAAAACAAGTTCGAGTTATGAATCACATAACTTAGCATGTTCAACGTCAAATCTCATTGCACACACAGTGCAGGCTTGGTGACTCACGAATATTTCCAGAATGTCTTTTCTCTGTTAGCCCTCTAGGCCAGCTTAAAGGAACAGTGGCAGCAGAGGAAGGCCGATATTTCATTGTGACGGCCCCGGTATATTCAGTGCTTTGCGTGCGTGATTTGCTTGATATCGTTAATAAAACTGAAATGTGTATGTATTTCAGATTAAGTGCACTGCACACCTTTTGGTTAGATCGAAATTTTGTAAAAAATGGAATAAGATACAAATGTGCCTGAAGAAGTATAAAAAGTGTTTTGATTTGCTCTATTCCAGGCTTATCAATAGCAGGAATTACTAGTGATGTCATTATTTTAGGGGGGAAAGAAGTTCGGAAGACATGTGTTTCTGATGATGAGCATGCAAGGTAGTTAAAACGAAGATTAAGGCCTGGTAATTGCAACAATTCCTTTCTCATCTGCACAACTTGAAGTTGGAATATTATTTTTTTGACTTTTTTGTGGAGAAAAATATGCTTTGTTGCTTTTGTCTAAACTTCCCTACATAAATTGAGAGGGTTCTGCCGAACATTTGAATCAGGAATGCCCGACTTTGAATAACAAGATCGCCAGAGGATATCGGTTCCTGGGGCAACTAAATCTAAAAATAAATTGTTTGTTTCGTTGAGGGCTTCCAATTTCTTCTTTTGTTTTAAATTACTTTGCAATACTCCTCAATATACATACATTAACCATGCCATTGCTCTGAAATGCAACATCTTTTGAAAATCTGACCCTGAAAACTGAGACTTTTTTTTGGCAAGCCTAGACTGCTAACGGCAGCAGGTCTGTATTTTGAAACGGTGATAACTAGTGATGGGAGGCAAACAGGAGCTTGGGCAAGCGGTCCGGTACAGTACCTTGGACTTGCCGAAACTTGGGTCTACTTGGGTGCCTGT
>CM021317.1:2096714-2118592 GCA_010645155.1 Tigriopus japonicus | reverse complement strand
CCTAGACTGCTAACGGCAGCAGGTCTGTATTTTGAAACGGTGATAACTCCCATAGAGCAATGTCTTTCTCTATTGATGTCTCTGCTGGCCATTCCACGGATGATTTATGAAGATACAACTTAGCGTTAAGTTGTATGATAGGGTGCTTTTTCAAGCTGTTTTAGGGAGGTTGCAAATGGGATCATTCAATGACGGAACGTGTGAAAATTCTCACTTGTACTTTGTTCACGTTTTGAACCAAACAAAAGTAAGTTCGAGTTTATCTCCCACAAAAATTAGCATAATTGTAGTTCTATTTCGTGAGAAAAAACTGGTTGATTGGTTTGGGAGTATTTTAGATCAAAGGAAATATGATTTTACAAATAGGTTATTAATTTGAGATCCCGGTTTGCAACCGTGAGAACGGGCGACACTTGCCTGTCTCAGAGAAGGGACTCACAGTGATCATTTTCAGATAATCAAAAATGAAGGGAATCAAGCCTTTAGTAATTTTTTTTCTTTCGTATGACAAACTGAAGCAATATTGGTTGATCTCAAGAACAATAAATAAAGCAAAAGAGAAGCCAAACGTTTGTGAAATACTCATAAAAAGTGCTGCTTAAGTACTTACTCACTGGAACAAAATTTTGTATTCGGACGGTCAAAAAAGAGAAAATAGGCAAAATTTTAGACTTTTTTTTTGGAGACTATTTCTCCAAAGAAATTGTTTGAAAAGGAAACTTATAGAAAGGACTGTCTGTCTTTTTGTCGAACAAATGTACCTCTTACCCTAGAAATAATGCTCGTGATACCTAGAGGGCAGGGATCAAAGTAAATGACGTCATTGTCAGGGTAAGTAAAAAAATTCCAACAGAAATTCAAACCAACACTTTTCAATTTTTAATGGCTTGTAAATGTTATGTATTCCGTTTCATTTGAAACACCCGCTATATTTCGAAATTAAAAATGGAACTTGATTACACTCAGTCAGCAGAATTTAGGTCCAGATGCAAAGGTTGCCAAATTTTGCAATCCCGTGTGCCCATTCTTCAACATGCAAACACGACCTCCAATATCATGGGTAAAGAAGAGGCAATCAGTATTCTCTTGACATTTTCCTTGACATTCCTCAACTAGTTCTATATCACGAACAGTTTCAATATCACCCCCAACATAACTTGAGCTATTTAGGAGACAACTAGCTATTGCAAGACCACTGATTGAACCAGGCTGTGCCATTAATTGTCCAGGATCAGCATAAAAATAGCACATTCCAGTCGCTTTCCACGTCCATGCCGTACATCCAGCATCACTGATTTGGCATTGAATATGACATTTGCGAGCATCCACAGCGTTCTGTTCTATGAAATGTACACCATCATAGCCTTGATCTTGGTCATAATTTGAAGAAGGTTGTAGTTCTTGACATATTTTTGACTCCAGAGCATCTCCAATGCAATCCAGATTGGTTGAAGTGGGAGGTGGATTGGTGCAACTTCTAGTTCTTTCTTGGGTTGCCTCGCTACTTGAGCAAGCACTCCACTCTGACCAAGCACTCCATCCACCTTCAATATTTTCTTGTTCCACTGGCTCTAAAATTGATTTTGTTTAAGTTATAGTTTGATTTGAAGGTTGATTATTGAAGGATACGGCGAAGTCTGCATTTCAAAACATAGTTTTTTGGGGCCGTTTACTCTAAAATGGTCATAAACACGTTTGACATAATTTTCATAGAACACACAAACAGACGAAATTAGGTCCTGTTCATGCTTAAACTGGTACCCCCATAGCCCCAAAATATAGCAAGAGCATTCCGTATAACAAGGGTTAGAATCCTTAAGGGCTTTTTGTATAGTTGTGGATTCATTTTTGTCACGGCATTTTTTTAACTGAACAACTGACATTGCAAATGGCGTTACTTCATAACGTAAACCTAGATTGCATGAGTTCTACGTTCTTGTACCACGGAAAGGTCATTATGGTATAGCTGACATAAGGTCAGGCAAAACTAAGCTTTTTTAGAAGTTGCACTGATTTGGCGATAGGAGATGTAAACAAAGTGTGCGTTTGAATTAAGCATCTATTGCAATTGATGAACAACATCAAAAACCTTTACAACCAAGTGACACTCTGAACGTATTTTGACCTCTATTATAGCAACTCCTGACTGAACAAAAGTGCTAGGTTTGTCTGCGCTTTCACTCAACAGAGAAACATCAAGAAGAAGATAATGCTATTAGTTCACATGGTCTGTATAAGTTAAAATGACCCTTGTTTCCACATATTTGTGGTGTTCAGGTGAACAAAAGTGTATACAAACATCAGGTTGGCCAAAATGAGATGTGAACAGATGTTATAATTTGACTTCCTTTTTTGTATTGGGAGAAAGATGTAAGCAATGTCAGCAATGACCAATCTGCCAGGTTGGTTTGTTCAATTGAAATATTGAGACACATTGAAGGTCAGTGTTGCCAAATTACAAAAATGAGGGAAGCTAACTAAACATCAGCTGGACCTGTTTGTTTACCCCTTAGCTCGGTTGTGGCCTCTGGTGACTCATTGCTTCACTAAAATTCTGCGATCGTATCTTCTTCTCGATCGTTTGTCGCGAAGCAACTGACCGTTCGAAATTTTTGTTCGAGCGCAGATTAGAAAACAACAGATGCACCACAAAAAGGCGGCGCAAGACTCAGAGGCACATAATCTGCAACCTTTTCCTCACTTGTCTTCTCCCATTTGTGGCTGATCTTCAGTAATAGCCACCCTGATGTTTTATCAACCAACGTTAGTTCTTTAATTTGTACCACAGACAGGTTTCAATTTGTTCACATCCACTTTCGCTATTGCACTAATTATGTTTTAAAATTTGTAGCATTAATCAGGGATGGGGTTGCATATCATTGTTAAAGTTCAAAGCTATCATAGACATCACTTGAATTTGATACGAAACATCAGCAGATAGATCCTTTTAAAATTAGATGACCCTAGGCATCTTGAAATCTTATATATGGGTGCTCCTTAAACCACTTAATTATCGTGGGAACAAGACCTCACCTGAAGGAATTGGTGATGCACTAGACGAGGGCGTGTCCACTCGATTAGTTGGGTATTGTGAATGTTCTTCAGTATTAAGTGAACAAGTAACCATGGACGAAGTAGGGTGACCATAAGGAACTTTGTGGATCGTAATCTCTCGAGTTATTCCGCATCCAGATCCACTGATGAAAATCATTAGTCGTTTTCCGTGGCATGGATCAAGTACGAGAAATACCAAAATCAACAAAATGACTGCCAGTTTGAGCATGATTGTGTTATTTTCAATCTGAACGATAACTGATTGCATTTTTGTATTAAGCTTGGTGTTTGCAATGAACTAAAGTGTGTGTGGAACCAAACAGAGACGAACACCAAGGAAACTAAATAGACAAATATTGCTATTATATTGGCTGCGCTGCGGGGTAATTTGTTTCGAAATTTTAGCGTGTGAAGTCATTTAAGCATGCCTTTCCGAAAGTGTTTGATCATTAGAGTCGGGGAAAATGTGTGAATTTTTTTTGTCATTTCGAATTTTTTGGCTAAATTTTATGGAATTTAGAGAATGCAATTTACACCTGAACTAGGGCTGGGGAGTAATTGTAGTTGTAATTACAATTGGAATCACAATTTGTAATGTAATCAATGTCATTTTTGGGCCAAGTAATTGTAATTGTAGTTAATTACTTTTTTAACCAGGTCATTGATTAATTGTCAATTACAAATTACCAATTACTTTTAAAAATTTTATTATCATAAATTGACCATAGAGACCAATAAATCAATCTTCACTAGCGAAACAAATATTTTTGTCGTCAATTTGATGTCAATGTAATGCCACTAACAAATAACTCAAATTGAAATACACACCCAAGCTGTAATACTTCAATCCCTCTAAAATAGTTCAAGGTTCTGCTGTGATTATAGGGGGAGCTGCTCTCTTCAGTCGAGAGTTGCGCAAAATGTACTGCTCAGAGGGAGCCACCTGAAATTCGAGTCAAAAAAAAGCGAGTCACCTTGAAAGCGACCATGTTTCCAATCCGTGCGCGTGCGTTCGAGGGAGCGTTCTTTGATGGAGATTTTCGAAAAAAGCCTAATGGAGGGACGATTATGCTTTGAGAAAGTAGAATGCACGAGCAATTTCTATTTTGTTTCAGTTTCTCCAAAAGTTTGTTACACTGATTTGAATAAAATTGTTTCATTTCATTCAACTCTAATCAAATACGTAAAATCTATTCGATGAAGGCAAAGCCGTCACACTCTCCAGTGATCAAAATGACACCTTGCGGGGTAAACAAGTCATACTTTGAAGCTAAATGACTAATATTTAATTACTTTCAAACCACAAGAGTCACTCTTTGCATCATGCACTTGAAAAGAGACAAAACTTGGCAAAATTTGGATTTATATTCAAAGGGATCACAATGGTTGACATTTCCACCTCTCTGAACGTTTGAGCAAAAAAAATCAAACCTATTACATTGCAATATGTTTCCGGTTTCTAATGACTGTTAATGGAGTTGCACACGGGCCATGAAAATAGATCTCCAAGCCATGTTTTTACCAATATCAACAAATAACTGATTCATAAAACGAAAATAGAAACAACATGAACTCACATGGGAAGATCTATCACAGATCCCCTTTCCCTAGACCCTGATAAATTCCTTTTATAATGCTCATATACTTAAACATGCACTCGCACAAACAAATTAAGAAATTTCAAGAATCGTATTTGTGTTGGGCATATGTACTGAAACATCAAAAAATCCTTCATATTTATAAAGCTTATGACAACAAACGAGCAAAATGTTTGTAAACTGATAGCTAAGATACATTCTATAGTCGATATCTCTTTATAATGTTCATTTGGACTTGAACTCGAAAAGAAGATACATATAATCAATGTTCAATCTCATTTTTAATAACTTTCACTTTCTTCAAGCTGTTGTTTATGGGTCCCAATTATGCCCATACGCAATTCACTGATATTGCAACATCTGTCGCCAAAATTGTTTATATTGGCAAATACTAGGGTCTGGATTTTTTTTCTAAAATGTGACAAAATATTACAATTATATTTTCTGCAAAAAACCAAAGCATTTCAAAAATAAGCCGAATATTTAACACATTTTTTTGACAACGGCGTTTTTGGTAACTTTCTCAGATTATACCAATTTATTCAAAAATTTTTTGGGAAGTTGAATGTGATGGGTCATTTTTGGAGGCAAACTTAATGGTTTTTAATGTTCAATTTCAGTACAAATACCCTTTTGTGGAATTTTTTTGGTTCATTTTGGTTAAGCCCTTGAGTACATTGACCATTCACTTATTTCGCTCAAATTTTCCTGAAATATATTTTCCAGCGTCAAATATCAAAAACGCATTTAGTTTTTCCTCGAAACACTCAAAATACTTAAAAGTCGAGGAAAAATGGAGAAATATTTTTGAAATATATTATATTTTAAAGAATATAGTTTCGGGCCCTCACAATATACGCCTAAATAATACACGTTTCCTTAATTTCAGGCAAAGCCGAACCCACACGCCCAGAGCCCGAAAAAGAACCCGAAATTCCAGATATGAAAAAAGTCGAAGAAGTTCAACCAGAAGCCAAAAAGCCTAAATGGTTCCAAGAAGACGAGAACAAAACCACCAAAGTGTATGTTTGTGGTTTACCAGAAGACATGACTGAAGAGAGTTTTGTGAAGTTTATGTCTAAATGTGGCATGATAGAGATCGACGTTCGAACAAATAAGCCCAAAGTGAAATTATATTTGGATAAATCTACTGGAAAGCCCAAGGGAGATGCCTTGTGTACCTATGTCAAGCAAGAGTCCGTTCAATTGGCCTTGCAAATCTTGGATGGAACCAAGTTGGACGAAAGTGAGGTCACTGTAGAAAGAGCCAAGTTTGAGATGAAAGGTGAAAAGTATGACGCCAAATTAAAGCCCAAAAAGCTTCGTAAAAAGGAGCTAGAAGTGCTCAAAAAGAAGCATGAAAAGTATTTGGCCTGGGAAGTGGACCAATTGCGTGGAGAAAGGGCCAAAAAGGACAAAGTCATTGTGGTAAAAAATCTGTTTGCTCCTGAGGAGTTCGACAAGGACGCATCCTTGATCCTCGAGTATTCAGATCGACTCCGGGAACATTGTGGCAAATTTGGGTCGGTAAAAAAAGTGACTGTGTATGACAAACACCCAGAGGGTGTGGCCCAGGTGTCCTTTGAGTCTCCTGAAGAGGCGGATATGGCTATTTCAATGATGAATGGACGTCTTTTCTTCAACAAACGTGTCATGAGTGCAGAGACTTGGGACGGGAAAACCAAGTACAAGGTCAAGGAGACCAAAGAAGAGGAAGAGGCACGATTAGCCAATTGGGACAAGTTCCTTTTGGAGAGTGAAGAGGACGAAGATCAAAAGACAGAGCAGAAAACGATTTCCAAATGATCATGATACAATCCTGCATCTTTCTTCATATTGAAAAGTTTCCAAATAAAGAGGGCTAAATGTCGGCGAAGCCAGTTTTGCTTTAGCGCTGCATCCCTAGGGGAATGATGTCTTTATCAATGTCTTGTTCTTGCTCAATTAAATGAATAAATTTTTTGACATGACCACCTTGATCTCCTAAAGAGTCTGAATCAAGGAGGTGGTTAATGTAGGTCATTTATTAATATTAACAAAATAATAAACACAGGCTCATGTTCTTTTTCAGAAATTTGATGGATGCAAGACATTTCAGCGGCATCGGATTTATTTTTCTCATTATAATAATCCTCAGTTTTGGACGTGAACCAAGCATGGCCTCAAAATACCACTTTGTAAAAAATGACATTTCCAAAGATGTGAGCCAATTCCACGCCAAAGATGGAAACAATAATCTGTCCTATAAAAGTGTGCTCAACTTATTGCAAAGTGATCCAGATTTTGTGTCAGCCTTCTTGGAAGTTCTCCGAAATGGCAACCCTAGTTTTAGGGCCTATTTCTTTGAAACTCCAGCTGTGTCAGAAGCCCAAATTTCACGCCCTTTTGAGTTTGTCCTCGTGAATTCGCCTTCTTTGGCTAGAGTCCAAAACAGTGAACTCCATCCGTTCCAAGAACACTTTGATAAATGTTCCAAAGATGTTGTTGCATTTTACAATTTAGGTAGGAATGCCAAACTAGTGGCCCCATGTCCTAAAGTGATGCTAGATCAGGGTTGTTATGCCCATCTGGCCAACTTTGTGCGTCAGGGTGACGATATTCAGATTCGAGAATTCTGGCGAGTTGTGGGTAAAACAATGAGCTCAAGGATTAAAGATCAAGGACAAAAACCAGTGTGGCTTTCAACATCTGGATTAGGAGTCTATTGGCTTCATGTTCGAATGGATTCGGTTCCCAAGTATTACACTTTCAACGAGTACAAGATTTTCCAAACGTAGACCGAGGACTTCCGAGGGTGTGTTTCATAATGATTTGGCAATTTTTGATAATGAAAAAATGACTTTTACGTGCTTTGCATGGGAATTGCAATATATTTGAAACAATTTGACCAACGGAACTATTCATTACTTTTTAGTCTGTTATTGCCTTAGTTCAAAATTATAAAAAAAGCCCTTTCATCGGTTTTGGATTCTAATCAACTAGTTAAGAGGGCTTTATTGAAATCTAAGGTTTTCGTAGCTGACTTTACAAAGTTATTTGCATTCAAAATTTACCTCTAGATTTTTTTTACCCATCCCGGTGGTTAAAATTTCAGAGTTAGAATTTGCTCAAATACCAAAACTTCGAGTGAGGCTTTTTAATGTCAATATGATTACATTTATTTGAGTTTTTGGGCCAATGAATGATGTACCCCTGTACAAATATCTTCCTTTAGACATTCTGACGTAATTTTTTTTCTCTAAATCTAGGTATTTGAGCAAATACCTTGAAACAGCAGAGTTGACCATCGTGATATGGGAAAAAGGCCCATCAAATTTTGTAAAGTAGGAAATAATTATGTTTCAGTTTTTTTTGACAAGTGAAAAGCTCGATTTTTTTTTCTCAAATATGTTCGTTACGGTACCTACTAAATCTGCTTTCAGTTTTAGTACGCGTAATCAAAACGGACCGGATATTTCTTGCAAAAAGATGCGCTTTCAGCACACTAGTAAACCTCACTCACCATGGTCAGGATTGTTTGGCAAAAATAGAAATATTCCTTGTCCCATTTAAAAAATTAGGCTTTCCTTCATGAATTCTTGCGGAGCACAATTGCATTGACATATTGGCCTTGACGTGTTACTCACCAATTGTCAGTTCACAAGGAATCACATATTTACACCTTGGTTTAAAGCATTTCCTCAAACTAATGGAGGACGTTCTCAGTATACTACATGTATTGGGCTCTGTAAAACTGAATTTGAGCATAAAGATAGATCTGACAAACGGCATGGCGTCATGAAAGTGCTCAAATTGGATTTTTAAGAGGACGTCAATGTTTCATAAATCCTTGGGTCAGGTTTTGTGCAGACGTGAGTCATAGTAATTAATAGAAATTGTCGCTCAAAGGATGACATTTTACGGATTTGCTCTTTGTTCCCAGATTTTCAAGAGTTAACTCGGGATTGTTAAGAAGGGAGTTCAAGATTTTGATGCAAATGGGAACTTAACGTGTCAGGATTTTCTTTGATTTTGAATTGATTTTGAACGTTCCACCTTTTTCTTTCGCTTTTTCATCCAACTTTCTGATTGGGAATTTTGTTCTGTGTGGACGGCTTTTGCTCTGCTTATCTAAATAAATTCGTTTGAAGTGCTTAAATCCTTCTCTGTAGGAAATATCAAAAGTTTGTTCAAAAAGTTGTTCAAGGAACAATGGCTTCAAAGAGCCATTTGATTTTGATTTGCCAGGGTCCTGAAGGACGATTTATAACACTAGAGCCACAAATTCTGGTGAATTTCACGGCGATACCTTTTCGCATGTTTAAGTTACAGCCACTCAAAGTGGGCGAATAAATCATGGTCATATTCACTTTTCAGTGATCATATTGAAAAGTGGAAGAGATAAACTTGTCCACGAAAATACAAAGCATTCTTTTTCAAATAAAATTACTAAAAGGAACATTCAAATTTTGAGTTGACTCTTTCAAAGTCAGTTTCAATTGCTAAGCGCAACTTAACAATTTGTATTCACGCAGCTTCATAAAATAGGTCAAGGTTTTGGAAACCTTCCTGACTTTACCTTTCGTGAAGTCCTACTTAATATTTCACATCGCAAAAACTTCACTTTTTTGGAACCGAAACAGTCTAGACTCATTCCATGTACCAACAGACACTTCAGTGTCTAGGAAAAAAAGCAAACTAGGGACACACAAACTTCATAAATCGCTTGTGAGAAGATGACAAAAATAGGGGTTTTCAAGGAAACAACACTCCGGCCGCTACCAAGGGTTCATGATCTTGCCCTCTTGCTTGGCTAAAAGTCAGTTGTCGCAAACCCGAGTTCTATCTATATCCGGATGCGGGCATCTATTGGGTTAATAAGTACTATTTTACCCAGTCTCGGTGTAGTTAGGTGTAGAGGGCTAACAGAATAATGTCACTCCACTACAGTCAGTGGAGATTTGTTTTGAACACACTTCGTTGATCCCGGCAGCAAGGGTGTCAAGTGACTTGATTCATCATACATTGCTCTTGATCAACCAAAGCAGTTGTATGAGCAATTTTGCCGCTGACTCCCTAAAAAGGCAAGTTTGGGTTATGAATCACGTAACTTAGCATGTTCAACCTCAAATCCCATCGGGCGTACACAGTGCAGGCTTGGTGAATCAGGAATATTTTCAGAGTGTCATTTCTCTGTTAGCCCTCTAGTTAGGTGGTTCCAATGGTACCCAAACAATTTCTGTCCGAGTGAGTTGAAGGTTTCACGTAATGCCCACTAAAATGTATTTTGAGGGCGTAAAGAGAAAAACTTTAAAATAATATTTTTTTTTTCACCACGTGTGGAAGGTTAACATTGTTGATTCATGAATTCATTTCGAATTTCTTGATCGAGATGGCCTTTTAAATTGAATTGAAAATGTATCTAAATTCCTAGACTCCCGTTCTTGAAAAAGGACATTGAATTGAGAAAAAGCTCAGTTTTTTAATCCTTGGAAGTACAATTGCTTTTCGAATAATTAAAGTTGAACCAAATGTTTAACAAAGTTAAGCTTATTTATAGTTTCGCATCAGGAGATGTTGGTAAATGACTAGATGTATTCTTCCAAGAGGACATGGTATATATACATAATGGAAATGACTAGTACGAGCATGAGCATAGATGACTAGAGTGAAGGCAGGAATACAACATTATGTACAAAATGGCGAAATTGCGCTTTTAAAAAGCCCTATTTTTAAGGAAATGACGACTTTGAATGGTACATGGCATTAGTGTTACTTTAATTTAAAAGTCCGTAATCTGCTTGTGACGTTTACTTGAAAACCACCATTCGTAAGTAGTAGTTTTGTCAAGAGTCTTGGAAAAGGCCAAATTTGAAAACATTTCTTTTCGGAAGAAAACGTGTTTTTGTCCTTATTTGTGTGAGTCCAGGTTTTGCTATTCGGTTTTGATTATAATTATTCTTTTTTGTTGGATTGAAAAACCTGAAAATTGCATCTGGATTGCACATGTGGAAATATTCTCCTCATTTTTAGTTACAGATTAAGAAATATTGTCACATCACAAGCTGAAATTTTGCCGTAAATACTATTTATGCACCTGCAAAGGAAGGGAGTAATGGCCAAAATCCGGCGGAGGGAGTTTCATTTTATTGGCGACCCGAGGGCGTCAGCCCGAGGGGCGTCAATTAAAATGAAACGAGTGATGTCGGATCTTGACCATTCCTCCCTTCATTTGTGGGTGCATATGGTATTTTGTTGACCAACTTATCCTTTCTGGGACTTCCGTTACAATTTTTTAACCCTGAAAATCAGTTCAACCATGTTCATTCGTACTATCCAACTAGCATGCTTTGCTTACTCAAGGAGGACGGGATTACGTGGAGTGGGATCGAGCGAGGGCGCGTTACTGCGTTGGTGTGAATTTTCCTGGGTGATAGCCTAGAGTTAATGAAGAAATCCAATATAATTCGGATTAATGTCGTTTTATTGACATAGGTCATAAAGCAAAAGTCCACAAGGATTCAATGAGCAATCATTTGATGCCCAATTGATGTCTCTCAAAGAATTCAAACTGTGTTGTTTCATTGTGTTAAGTCAGATATCTTCACACTTCTGATCTACTGACTTGCTTTGTGATAGTTATTGTCCATGTTTTGTTGAAAGCAACATTGTTTTAATCATTGGGATAGTTCAAGGACATTCTTCTCTTTGTACAATGATATGAATGTTCTTCTCTGTCTTTGTTTTTAGCACTTAATTGGGGTTCTAAAGCCAAAAGAAGACTGTAAAATGTTGAATAAAGATTCAAAGAAATTTTTTTTAGCATTCTACAAAGAGAAAAATGCCCTTAAACAACCCCAATGATAAAAATCACGTTGCTTTCAACATCAGGTGGACAATCACTATCACAAAGCAAGTCAGTAGATCAGGAGTTTGAAGATATCTGACTTAACACAATGAAACAACACAGTTTGAATTCTTTGAGAGACATCAATTGGGCATCAAATGATTGCTCATTGAATCCTTGTGGACTTTTGTTTTATGACTTATGTCAATAAAACGACATTAATCCGAATTATATTGAACTTCTTCATTAACTCCAGGCTATCACGCAGGAAAATTCACACCAACGCAGTAACGCGCCCTCGCTTGATCCCACTCCACGTAATACCGTCCTCCTTGGCTTACTCAATACCGGTACTAAGAGCAAGCTCCCTTCATCTCAAGTACATCAGTTGGTGTGTTGGCTACTATGAACGTTACATGGATTGAAAATCCACGTACATAGAAGCCGCCGTACATAAACAAATCCAAGTGGACGGCAAAGTCAATCAGGGTTGCCAAAAAATGCTAGACACGCCATTACTATTGGCACAATTTTCTATGAATTATTATGTTTGGTATGTGTACATGTTTTAAAATTTGATTTGCCAAGAGAGTGATATTATCTCCTAAACTAATATTTTATGGAGGTTTTTGATATCCTATTTCAAGTCACTGAAATTCTAATGACTTTAGTAATGAATTTGCCTTACAAAACAAACAAAAATTTTGCAAACAACTTTAAACATGCCTTGATATTTCTTCCAGATTCTTTGCATTTAAGGCAGGATTGTGGACAAATTTTTAAACACTTTTCCTGACCAACCCACTATACAAGGGTTGTATAGATCTGCCAACAGTAACTCATTGGTAGACCAAATATCATATAAACATTAATTGTAGAAATTTTATCAATGATTAAACTCTCTTTACAGAGAATCCCATTCCTTGTATATATTTTGGGGGGGAGGGGATATTTAAATACTGCTACAAGGAATGGGATTCCCTGTAAAGAGAGTTTAATCATTGACATATGTTTCTATGCTCACAACCATTTTGGGATAGTAAAATCCCCTAAAAAGAGGGGCACATCATCCTTTTGGCAAATCTAACACACTTCCAAACTGGCAACACTACCATACCAGGTATATAGCTCCCCATGACATCATAACTCATTTTCCATTTGCAGATACATAATAGGTCATATGTTTTGGTTGTATTGGTCTTGGAATGCTTGCTAGTTTACTTGAAGGTATGCTCCAAAGTCTACTTGAGAGTAAACTTTTCATTAACTTTATAAACACAACTCCTTTGGAGATTTCTGCAACCCAACCAAATCGCATTCAGTGATTTCATATTCTAATTCAATTTGAACTTGTGGCACTCTGATAGTTTGTTGGGTGCAATTTTGACAAATCGTGCCAAACGCAATATGAATCGTCCAGTTCAAGTAAATGGTGTGAGCATATGTTTTGATGGCAACTCTAGAAAGTGTACTTGTTAGTACACTATGTAGTTCAATTGGCTGGTTTTGTTGAGACAGCTGCCATTTTGAAAAGTAGGTCTCTCGTTCCAACCTAGAAGTGCCTCTACATCTATGATTGTAAATTCATCCTCTCAAAACACTAATTGCCCGCTGGTTCAGCTATTCCACATTTCTCCTTCTTTATTTCATATTACTCCATTCAACTCAAAACATTGATTGATCTCACAGCAGCATGCAAATTTTGGCAGCTAATTTAAGGAAACACTGGAAGGAAGTTCGCTTGCAGTTCGATTGATCAGCGTTGAAGTATTCAAATGGGAGTGCTTCCACAACGTTGGAATGCTCCCCTCTAGGCGTGCTTCTGGGAGAACCTCTCATCAATTAAACCTGATGCTAAGCCCAAATAGCGACCAAGCTTGCTAGAAGTTTACTTGAAGTCAATTGAACTAGCACATGTTTGTGCATGCTAAACATATGAGCGTTGGAAAATTGTTGACGTATCTACTTGTTGCACCTTGGCACCGGTGGTACCCTTCTCTTTTTCATGAGTTGCTTGGTGTACTTCTGATTCAAGAAAGCTTATGCTATCAACAAAACGGCTGAAACTGCCTTGAAGTTGCCTCGAAGTCAACTTTGCTAGCACACCTTGGAATACACAAAACATCTGACCTAATGTTGCCAAGTTTAAGCATGGGTTAGGAGTTGAAATAGGTTTAGTCTTAATCTACCTACAATGAAGATTATGGAGAGAACTTGCTTAATTATTGAATGAATAAAACAAAAATATTTTTGCAATATGATTTCTTAAAGAAAAATGTGTTTCTACTAACTGCCATGTGTGTAGCATATTTTCGCAACCCTGATTGACTTTGCCCTTCACTGAGGTTTGTTTATGTACATCGGCTCCTTTGTACGTGGATTTTCAATCCATGTAACGTTCATAGTTGGCTACTCAGTGCCATGGTATAAAAGCCTATCACGACTTCCCCGTCATTGAGACGGGGGCTACAGACGTGCAAGTAATTGTGCGTCTGAGATGTATTTGTAAAGACATGATTCATTCATAGGGTAATAAAGTGAATGGTAGGGTAATAAAATGATATGTAGGGTAGTAAAGTAAGTTGTAGGTGAATAATATTTTGGACCTGACCTCTTTGGGCTTGGAGGAAGTCTCATAAAAGGAGAAGGCGGTCAATAAAAGCAAAAGAAAGGCGACTTCCTTCTGTTCATCTTCCTCAGTCTTGAAGCAATGACAGAATGAAATTGCTATTTTGATGCAAGCAAGATATTAAGCAAACTTTGCCTATTCATTTGAACTTTTGTTAACTTCCTGAAAAAATTTGAATGAACTCAAAAATCTCAATTAGTTATCATTTATCAAGCTCTCATTTAAAGGAAGTTTTCCTTTCTTGCTTCAAGACTGAGTAAAAAAACAGAAGGACTGAATTTCTGGAGTGGGTGGCAAATGAAGAGAATTGGGATTTCCATTTGGATTAATTCAATTGTGTTCTTCAGCAAACTGACCTGGCTTGTATTGATTTGACTAGAGCTCTATATTAGAAGGAGTACAATCATATCCAACGCCATCTAGTTGATTTGGCTCGCAACTGCTCGCCGTTCCCAAAACAATACAAAAGTACCCTCTAAGCTGAACAACTTTTCCAAAATATGAGAACAAGGTGACAACTTTTGAGAAAGTAAAGGGCCTAGAACCTTAATGAAGGGGTCCAAAATGACCTATTAGTGTGTTTCAAATGATTCAAAGCTGAATTACTTGTAAAATTAAGTTTAAAACCTAAAAGACCAAGAGAAAAATGAATATCTCACCCCTCACTCTGATCAATGCTTTTCAGAGAAAACGTTCGCAATCAGGGCTCCTACCATAAAAATGTGTCAGATAGAATATTGATAGAGAGGAGAATGTTGAGTTTTCCTTTCTTTACCTATCAACCCTGAAATGTTGAGTCAAGTCCTCCTTGTTTGTTCACTGGGCTCAGTGTGGAGAGCGAGAGAGAGCGAGCGAGAGAGAGCAAGGGAGAGAGAGAAAGCTGGCCCGGCCCAGCAATCCTATCAGTTCCCTTCTTAACAAGTGTCAGTGGGCAAGCTGGGCAAGCCATCTGAAGCTAGCAAGCATTTGACTGGACTTCCCTGCTGGCCACCACCAGCTACTCCTGTGATCTTGCATCTAGGTGGGCAAGTTTAAATTGCAGTCAGGGGTGAAGTCAAGAGAGGAAGAAAATTCCCTGTGCTGTTTCTCAGCAATGACCATGACAGCGAAGCACAAGAGTGAAGAGAATTCAGCAGCCCTGCAATTTCATTTCCAATCACATTGTTGCCATCACCACTGGCATCAATATGTCCAAGGGGATAGATTTTCATTCTCTTAATGTCTTTTAAAGTTTTAAACCTAATTTTACAAGTAATGCAATCTTAACTCATTTGAAGCACACTAACAGTTCATTTTGGACCCCTTCATAAGGGTTCTAGGCCCCTTAGTTTCTCAAAAACTGTTATCTTGGTCTCATATTTTGGAAAATTTGTTCAGCTTAGATGGTACTCGTGCATCCTTTTGGGAACGGCGAGCAGTTGCGAGCAGGATGAACTAGATGGCGTTGGATATGATTGTACTCTTTCTAATATGGAGCTCTAGATTTGACTATGTAGTTGAACTTTCAGCTCAATCAAATGCAAGGGTGAAAAGTTATGCCTTCTCAAACTTCTATACTGAAGAGAGCATACTAAAATGAAAGAGTTCGCCCCTTTTGTGGCAAAACAATTACCACAAAAGGGATAGTTCATTCATTCTTGGTAGGATTTGTACTGAACTTTGAGAGAGCATAACTTTTAACTCCAACATTCGATTGAGCTGAAAATTGAAATACGTATTCAAGTCCACTTAGACAAGGTCTCATTTGCAGAAGAACGTAGTTGATTTGTTCCTACTGAAAATCATGATTCTTTTCATCAGCCTCTCAGTCCAGTGAAATTCAGGGGATCTTGGAAAAACGTAAAAGAAGAAAAGTCGCCTTTGCTTTGACGCCAGAATTCCACCTATCGTGTTACATGATCGTGCGAAAGAGTAAATGAGACGCGAAAACGAAGAAAACGGAGTTGCATTCGTAATGAGGTACATGACTAGAATCATCGTGAAATATATGCAACGATGTCCCCATAATGTGGCTGATTTCTTTCAAAAAATCTTTGGAACATTGCTTTGAATGGTGCAGAATAAACCCAAGTAAAAGGACATCCACATTACGTTGAACAACAATGTCGAAGTTAATCTATAACAAACTAAAGAAGCTTCTTTATAACAAACAACAAAAGACTTCGACCTTGATGTGGGCCCAACTGCTCGCAATCCTTTGAACAATGTCAAACGTACCTAAAAGAACCCCTAAATACCTTGGTGCTTATTGTAGCTTATATTTTCGTTACTAATGGCTAACGAATTGATTGCTTAAATCGACATGTCGTAACATAATTCTTTAGATTTTTATGCAAAGGGGTTGTAGTTGGGTAGTAATGAAACGTTGAAAAAGTGGGAAAGCAACGAAAATTTGAGTTGCTAACAATTTTAAGGAGAAAAAGGAGACTATCTTTTGTAGTGTTGCGTGCCTAATGATTGCTTTATTTTGAGAACAAAAAATATGAGTGTCATGTCGTCACTCGTCAAGTACTTTGACACTAATTTACTATGTCACGTTTGATTCCTCCTGATACTTGCTTTGGGAAGGTTTCCAATAAAGTACAGGAAATGACAAGTACGAGGTGAGGTCAAAATCAAAGTGAAAAGATGTTGTAACTCATGACACGCGCATAATACAAAAAGAAAATATTTTATTGCTTTTTTTCGACACTGCCGCCATTTTATCTTTCGCTTTTTTTGTGACGCTCGTACCACTTGTCGAGCCTTATGTATGGCTTTTACATGGCGATCCCAAAACCTTCTTGAAGCCCTCGCGCATGATATTGAGACCGTTGAGGTCTCATTTCATCGTAGGAAAGAGCAAGAAGTCTGTCGATGCGAGATCTGGAGAGTAAGGCTCGTGTTTCAAAACTTAGAAGTTGTTTTTGGCAATGTAAAACTTAACCAATTTTGCTGTATGGTCCGGTGCATTGTCCCAACGGAAAACGAAGCATTCTGTGGCCTGTTTTTGCTCAAAAAAAATCTTTTTAACGTATCAATGATGTAGTCCGCATTAATTGTTTGCCCCTTGGCCACGTACCGTGAGTATATCACCTCATTGTCGAAGAACGCGATCACCATGACATGTTTTCGAGACGCGCGCACTTTGGCCTTATCGGGACCAGGAAAGTCTTTTTCCGAGGGATTTTTAGTCTCAGGCGTGTGCATGTACCCGACTGATGCATCCATGATCACGATTGAATTGAGACGCGATTTATTTCCCTTTCCTATCCACGCTGTTTAGAAAGAGGCACTGAGAGCTTCGCAACGCGCCTTTTGATGGACGATCCGCAAACGCGGAACCCATCTGGCAGACTTCTTTACACCCTGACACGAAAGTTTTCTCGTAGTCATACTTTGAGCCTAATATAACGGCAATGCGTGGACACTTTGGCGCAATCAAACTACCCGTGTGCCCTAAAAAGTGCCTAGAATATTTTTGGATTAGTTATGATTAGAGCGGCCGAAAATATTTGATTAAATATGAAATATTTAATTTAAATATTTTGCGTTTTTGAGCAGTTTTGAAATATTTGGGCTTTTTCTTACAAAATTAAAGGAAAATTCTCTTTTTTCATTGCAATATTTTAAGAATCTCCATAATTTCAGTAAATCTTTTGAAATTTTGACAAAAAATCTGACCTTTCCAAAGACTACAATGTCAAAATCTTCCGATTTTTTTCGATTCTTTTTGAGGGGAATAGGCAAACTCAAATCAAAAATATGCGTGGTAAATAAATATTTTGGTCAGCTTGGCCTCGAAAATTACTTTAAGCTAAAACAGAAAACCGTAACTCAAACAAGAAAAAAATATATGGAAACTCTGGTTTGAATATTCAACCAAACCTTAGGCAGTAAAATATCAATTAAATGTAGGGTATAAATAGGGACTGTCAAGAATAACCAATTTTAATTGTATAATATGATTGTTTAGCTCGAAAGATTTGTTAATTTATATTTCTGCCATTTCCAATTTTTCATCAAATATTTGGATTTTTTAATCAAAATTTTCAGAAATGCCAATTTATTGATCAAAACTCTTCACAAATTTAAATATTTTTTAAATATTTGGTTGTGATTTAAATATTTTGATATTTTTTTCTTAAATATTATTTAAATATTTTGGCTTCAAAATTAAATATTTTCGGCCGCTCTAGTCATTACATAGGGGGGTATATCGGATATTTCCCTTGCCAAAATGGGTATCCCCCGGAAAAAGGTTGAGAACCCCTGAGCTAAAGTGAAATTTTACTCATTGTTTGGTTTTCCCGCTCTATAAGTTAGGCTTTTAGTCTCATCATTTAGAGGTGCAATTAAAAAGAAAAGCAACATGTTCAAAAGTGGGCCCTTCACATTTGCAAAATATCCTATCTCGTTGTAGGGTATATTTTTTTCTTTTTTTGGATTGTCGATGCCAGGGGGTCGAGCTTCGCCCGGACAACGTATCAATCAGTTTTCCGAAAAAGCTTTCAAAAAACATAAATACTTCAAGGGAACCATGCAAAAGCAATTTGCTTGGGTACAATGAAAGAGACGTAGTTTCAATTAAAATAGATTTTCAGGCCCATGTCAGACTTCTTGCGTGATATTCTCAACTCAATGCGTCCATTTCTCAATGTGAGTTCAGAGACGGTAGTCGGTAACCAATGGGACGCGGCTCATATATAGGCCAAAAGGGGATTTTTTGGGCCCGAAAACGCAAAATGGTTGGCCACAGAACAGAGCTATTTGAAGTACGGCAATCATGGCCCACTACCTGTGCACGCACCATATTGTTCATTGGCCTTTGTTGCCATCAGCTTGTTTAGTGAGCCCTTGATTAGACTAACTTAAAGTTGAAGGATTGCTCTTATTTGGGCCGGAGTTAGTTCGACCGATCTTAGATTAGTGGAAAGCCAAACCTGTCTGACTGAGACAGGCTGGAATCCCTAGGATTGAACGGTTAAACTCAAGTAAAATGGAGCCTTTTATTTGTACAGTGCAAAGATGGACACTCTTTTGTCAAGTTTCAAATCCCACCTTAACGGTATATCAATCATTCGATAAATTGAGAGAATTGAGGGGAAACAAGGCATCACAATTTGCGAGAAAATCAGAGATACAATACAGGTAGAACGAAGAGTTTGCCAGAAATAAATGTGCACTTACCTTCTGAAACAGGTTGCGTCTTATTAGAGTATTGATTGCACTATGATCTCTAAGTTATTGTAGTATCCTGCTCCCGAGTATGCCCCTCCCGACAATGCATCTATTACCCCCTATAAATATCTATGTCTCTAAGACAATAAACATCTAGTCATTCACAACACTCGGCCATGCTACATGGCGCAGTCGGTAGTTCCCGCCATGGCGGCGGAAGAACCTCTCCCCTCTCCCTCCCCCTTGGTCGGGAAGACGAAGGTCTGTGGTGCGTGCGGGATGGCCGTGGATGCAGCGGGTGGACGTGGTGCAGCGGGATGGCCGTGAATGCAGCCTACGTCATGGTGGTGCAGCGGAAGGCCCGTGGTTGCAGCGATCCGCCCGTGGGTGCAGCGGAAGGCCCGTGAAAGCAGTGGACGATCCGTCAAGAGGCCCGGCCAAGGCATGGGACGGCCGACGACCTTCCCCGACGCGGTGGACGACTCTGGTCAACCTTGGATTATGGGATGGAATGTTGGTCCTCTAGTCAAACTCAAATTAACTCTAGTCATAATCTGTGATATAGATGTAAACATTCTGTGATATTTTTATATATTTTTTTAACGTGGATGCCCCCCCGGGAAGGGGTGTGACCTTCGGACGATGCCGTGACCTTCGGACGATGCCGTGACCTTCGGACGATGCCGTGACCTTCGGACTATGCCGTGACCTTCGGACGATGCCGTGACCGTCGGACGATGCCGTGGACGATCGGGCCGATGCCGTGACTGCCGGACGAAGGCGTGGCTGACCGGGCCGATGCCGTGGCCGACCGGGCCGATGCCGTGACTGCCGGACGAAGGCGTGGCCGACCGAGTCTTGCTGAAGTCAAGTTTATTTCTAGTCAAACTTATTTTTCTAGTCAAATCTGTGATAACTATGTAAATCTTCTGTGATATTTTTATGTTCATTTTAATTCTCATGTTTTTACTCAAATTTTACTTCATGATTTCCTGTTGAATTAATCCAAACAACCAAACTTTATTACTTGGAACATGCATTTTTGGGAAACTAAGAGTGGGTGTATGTAGATGAATGCTTGTTTTTATGGAAAATTAAATTTTGTTCTTGTTTAGCTTTATTGAGAAATTCTCTAAGCAACAGTACTTGAGGGTTTCACATGAGTTTGAGGACAGTAAACAGATGCTGTTAAGAGTTAAATATGTAGTTTTTAGACCCAAAATTTTCAGGGCTCTGCAAAAAGCCAAATTGGAATGCACCTCAGGCAAATTTCTGAAATTCAACAAAAAGCTTTGCATACGGAAAAAAATCAAAGCATACTTTTCAATATCGTGTGCTTAAACTGGTGCCAGACATATTCATCATTGTTGATACCTAAGACTGCATATACCCTTAAGTTGTCAGTTCCCAAGAACCATGGGAGATCTATGAACTATTGCCGTATTGTCTAATTATGTTATTAGTTTTCATCAGCTATTTTTCAGGGATATCAAGAACTATTAAAACACATCTTAATTGGCTTTTTCGTTTATCCCCTGATTTATCCCGTTCATTCCCCCATTAATCCCGTTATCCCGTAACACACGGTGCCGATGATTCACGCTGGTGATTGGTCAAGAGCATTCAGTTGAACACTCAGCTGATTCTAACGAAGTTCAACAACAAACCAGAGTACTTCTTCTTTGTTGATTTTGTAGTGATCTGACCTGGTGCTGGAGTTGCCAATTTTCTTAAGTGAAATCATATTCCCCACTGTCTACCAGCCTTAATAAACAGGTTTTTTTCTTTAAGAAGCGACAAAAGGCGAGGCATCCCTGACTTTCGTGACTTCTGAGCAGGGTTGCAAATCAACCTCAAATTCGTGTTTGCTCATATACCAGAGCAAAGCACCCATTCTCTAAGAGGTAACCCTACCCTACCACCTCCCGTGAAAAAACTTGCGCAAGCCGAGATTTTACATCACTGAGATTTTGTTGTCAATCACCCGATCATGTGAATTAATCGGCCCCTGTTTAAACTCCACACTAGTTGAAATTCACTTTTTGCATATCGGGTTAATACCTCAGACACATTTCCAGCAGACTTGAGGATTTTCATTAACCAAACTGCCCTTTCAGATGAGCGAAATAGTTTAGATGTGTTTCTTAGAAGAAAAGGTTCCTTTAATCATGAACTTTGGCTTCCCGCATGATGAATGACGTCACAGACAGTCCGTGCCGGGTCGGGCAATCATAGATTTGAATGCCAATCTCTGCCTTCTAGTATTTCTAATCTCGTCAATTAGAACGGAATGAGGGTAGAGGGTAGTGATGTGACTTGGGCAAGTAATGAGTCATCACAGACACCCAAGAACAAGTTGTTGACAAGCATTACTTGGGCAATACACCAATACACTTGGCAAGCTCAAGGAACATTGGAAGATGCAGTTGCCGGCAGTTGCCCTTTGAAGAGTTAAGATACTTGTAGTGTGACTTGGAAGAAAAAATGTCAAGTTGCATTTTCGATGATCTTTTGACCTTCATAATTTAGCAATAAATAGTGGAAGTGATACAAGTAGTATATGATTGCACCAGATTTTCGACTCGATCTAATCAATCAAGTAAATCATGCA
>CM021317.1:2071564-2096475 GCA_010645155.1 Tigriopus japonicus | reverse complement strand
GTGCCAAATGTTTTTTTAGTATTCTCAAAATCTTTTGCATTTCCCCATGTGAGAGAATTGAAGTGTGTAATTTTCTTAAAAATACATCCTTTTAAAGGTATGGGCACTATTTAGCTGAATCAGCCTGGTTTAGTGAAATTCGGATGGCAAGTTTATTCTTCGTTCATAGCAAATTTGGCAAACCTGTTAGCTGGGAAAAGTACTTGTACAAACACCCAAGCTATGCCAAGCTTCAGCAAGCCCAAGCACTGTGCCAGTACAGCTTGCCCAATCTCTTGTTTGCCCCCCATCACTAGTAGAGGGTGACGAGAAACGGTGTCGGTGTCGACACCTCAACATCGACACCGGCTTCTTTAATTTGATGAGGTTATCCAATGGAATATTTAACAATAAAGTGAAAACAAAGGTTAAAGTACTTCTGTTTAATTATGTTTTAGGGACATATAAACAAGATTTTTGCTCATGCATTAGTCAGGAGAATGAACCTTTGATACTCAATCTCACCATGGGTCTACAATAGTGATGGACCGAAAGGGCTCATAACCGAAACCGAAAGTTTCGGCCGAAAAAGGGCTTAAAAAGCAGCTGACTACAAAATTGTGTAAATGCAAAATCCACCTTAAAAATTAAATTGCTCATGTGTTCGATGTTGGGTAGGCGCAAATTTTGAAAAATCGGGAAACTTAAATTTCAGTGGTTTTTGGACGAGAATTTTTTCGATTTTGTTGTCAAACTCCATCCTTTATGGTGCCTGTCAGCTTTCGGTTTCGGTAGGCATAACCGAAACCGAAATTTCGGCCGTAATTTCGGCCGAAAGCGCTTTCGGTCCATCACTCGTCTACAAAGCATTTGTCATTGAAAAAATGACTTCCGCAGCTCAAAAACAATGAGAAACCATTTTGAGTCCATTAGTTTGCACAAGGTCATAAGCAGGGCCCGGAAAAATATGTGATAAAAGTGGCAAAATATTCAATACATATTTCCTTCAAAACCTCAAAATATTTGGCAAAAAAGCCATAAATTCATTAATATTCATGACAAAGCCATCCCTTGACTATTTTGTCTGTATACACCAATTTACCAAATATGTGTTTCGCAATTTAAATCTAATGGGTTAATGTTGGAGGCGCACTTGACACCGAATGGATTTAACCATACAAATTTCAATTTTCCCCAATAGTTGCGGCCCTTTTTTATACTAATCTTTATTGCGTGTTTCATTACACACTGGACATTTTTACAGGGTCAATGACGCGTAATTACGCAGATTTCAAACAATTGAATGTATGCGTAGGGGGCCCATTATGGGTTCAAGTTGCGCCGTTCGAGGCAATTATCCACTAGACTCAAGTTTGGGGATGTGGGGGAAGACCTGGGATCGAACCCATGAACCCGAGCATGGCTCGGTCACCCCTCAAGTAATTGCGCTGTACCATCTTCCCCAAATGACGATTGTTAATTGAAGATTACAAAAATTGCCACTAGATGGAGCCAAAACAGGGGCAAAGTCCCTTGATTTCAGATCTATCCTCAACTTTGATTTGTTACCAAAATTGCAGCTTCCATCTTAAAATGGATTTCTCTTCATATTTCGAGTCTTTTGGAGCTCAGCTACGATATTAATGTGTTCAAAAAGTAAAAAGTCACACTGATTGATCACAAATTGAGGCTTAATATTCACCAGAAGCACCCACAAATGTTTCTATCTCAAGATAACGCTTATTGTCATTTTTCTCTTTGATTGCAGCTTAACTTTGCTTCCTTCAGAGGGCTTGCTTTGACGGCAGAGTTGTTCATTTTAAGAACAAGAGAGGGCACCCTAGTAGGATGTGTTAAGGGCATGCTAAATCATGTAAGAGCCATCTAGGTGAAGCGAATGTTAGTTTTCTTTAAAATTCTAAATTCGGACTTTTCGGATCCGTTCGGATTTCAGCGCGAATTTTCGGATTCGTTCGGATTTCAGCGCGAATTTTCGGATTCGTTCGGATTTCAGCGCGAATTTTCGGATTCGGATTCGTTCGGATTTCAGCGCGTATTTTCGGATCCGGATTCGTTCAGATTTCAGCGCGAATTTTCAGATTCGGATTCGTTTGGATTTCAGCGCGAATTTTCGGATTCGTAATGATCATGTAATGAGAGAGGTCTCAGGTTCGATTCTCCTCTCCGACCATTCTCAATAAAAAAATTAGACACTATTCCACACCCACAGGTGGAGAACCAATCTGATACCGGACAAGAGATTGCCTATCGGAAAAACTGGATAATGTGATGGCTGGCTGGTCTTAATGATCAAAGAGCTTTAGGCCCACGAGTACAGTACCATTGATATCTCGCAGGCCCACTATTTTGGACCTTCCCCTTAGCTTCGGGCCCACCAAAAACCACCCTTGGGCCCACCGGTTGCCGACCCCTGGTCTAGGTGAAAGACTACCTTGATTGCGCCATGATCAATCCTAAGGCCATAAATCTTTAAGAAAGACCAAGTCATCTCGAGATTCAAAGTGCGACTGTCTCTTTTATTGTGGGTCAACAATCAGCAGTGCATTGCATTGATATCATGCAATAGAAGGTACAACAGAAATGTAGCATAGCAAGAAAACCAGGAAAAAAATAAAGAACCTTCCCAAGTATGTTCACGCTGACAAAAACGATATTACTTGAAAGCTAGTTTTTTTTCTATAATATGAAAGAACAACAATGCTGCGCCAGCAACAACTTTTGGAACGTCCTGCATTTATAGTGGCTTTGCGAACAGCTTGCTTAGTTTTTGTTCATATAATGACTTTCAAAACATTGCCAAATACATCTTCCAGCCCTAAAACCGTACTTTTTCGGTAATTAACAATTATTTTTCGATTGGAAACTGCACCTATGCTTATGTACACTGTGTAAACAGCCATACATTTATTGTAGCAAATGTTCATTTCAAACTTATTTGAAGTTGATAATATTATTCTTAAATAATGTTTGAAAAGCGAAAATATTTAAGGCAAAAATCCATATTGACAACTACATGTGCCTCCAATTCATATTCAAGATATCAATTGTTCTTTTAATTGCCTAGAACCAACTTTAAAAATGATTTGTCCCAAACTACGAAACGTCATGTTCCTCGTCGAACGCAGAATCATTTGAATCAACTAGTAATGCCGAAACAACCCAATTATTAGCCATGCCGAATGACGTGGTCAAGATTTGTAACATTCATCGTCGACAACAATGTCCTAATAGGAAGAATGGATGCACACTTGATCACCCCCAATGGTGCCCTAAGCTTGCAAAATTTGGACTGAAAAAACACAAGAAAGGAAAACTGTGGGTTCTTCCATCCCTACATGTGTATGAAATCGATGAAATTTGGAACTTGTTAAAACCCCAAGTGCAAGTCTGCACATGTTAAAGGGACGCAACGCAAACAGCCAGTCTTGACAAACTTCAAACCACCGTTCCACCCTTCAAACCATGGCTATATCCCCTACCCTCCCCCAACAATTGAACATCCTCGATTCAACCAAACCGGTTGGCCCACCCCCAACCTTCTCCACCGCGGCCATTTGCCTACCACCTCAGCAAGCTCAAACCAGTGTGGCCAACTAGCATTTTTCAATGCTAATTTCTGAAAATTAGCATTTTTTCAAGGGCAAAAGCATTGAAGAATTTTGATTAGCATCGCTCGGATTTTTAGCATTTTTCTAGCATTATTTGAAAGGCTCTAGAATCAAAAAATTTTGCATAGCATTTTAGCATTATTCTAGCATTTTTTGGAAAAAACATCCAATTTTGGGGTTCAAAGACAGCTGATTTTGACAGCTGAATTTGCCTACTTTCCCTGACTTAAAAAAAGATAAATTGAAGACTCGTGATCCTTATTTTCAAGTTGGTTCTACAGTACAGGTAACCAAATTTCTGTTTACAGGCTAGTCTAGACAACTTGAGAAGGGGCACAATGCATTACCTGTCTCAAAAAAGATTTGATTTGTGATGGAACTACAACACCAACAACAGAAAACAGCGTTTTAAACTTTGAATGGATAATCAGTGTTTCAGTAAAAAAAAAAAAAAACGGATCTAAAAGGCCTTCTAACCAAAACTATTTTTGTTAAAAGAGGGTTTTTTTGAAATGAAAAGTAGCTGATTACAAAATTCTTAACATGCAAAATTCACTTTGAAATTTAAACTGTTGATGTGTTTGATGTTGAGAGATTACCAATTTTATAAAATAAGGAAAATAACTTGCAAAGGTTTCTGAACCAAGATATATTCAACTTTGGTGTGAAATTTCAGTCTTTGGAATGCATGCCTGCTTTTGGTTTTCATGGAGGCAGAAGTGAAATTGATACAAAAAGCGCTTTTAGTCCATCACTAGTTTCAATTTAATCCTAGTAAATTTCAAGTAATCGTTTAAAGCTTAATGTTTGGTTTCTTAGAAAACCTTGAATTTTTCAAGAAAATGACTTTTTATAATTGTCATCAAAAATAAGTGCTGCATGGCTTGCCAATTGTTTTGTTTTGCTCTTTTTTGATTTATTTCACAATCAATGCATTAAAAAATTTTGAAGACAAAGTTTTTAACTAGTTTTGGCAAGTAGCAGAAAAATATATTTTGTGTCGATTTCAGCAAAACTAAAGTCAAAATATAGATTCAAATATTCACTAATGGGCAAAATAGCCGCTACAGTCCTTTTTTGTATTAGAAAAAGTAGCATTTTTCTAGCATTTTCCATTTTCCAACTAGCATTTTTCTAGCATTGATTTGACTTAACTAGCATCGTCGCTCCAAAACAAGTTGGCCACCCTGGCTCAAACTCCATTTGCCGAGGAGCTGGATTTTTTCCGGCTCGAGGGAATGGTAAAAAATCTAATGCTGATGCTGCAACAGAAAAATGGGATTCTTTGAAGGGGATATACGGGGAGGGACAGAAGTATCCAGACAAAAATTGGATGACGTATATCTCCTGAAGCAAGAGGAATATTTTTATTTCCCGCCTTTTTCTGGTTTGACCAAAAACCGGCTTTGAAAGTTTGTAATTTTTTTTTGTTTAAATCCGGAAATATGAAGCCCCAGGAACAAAAGCGTAAAGTGATTGCTGAATTGCTCTTGGCCGGCAACGACGCCAGAGCCATCATCAAGTCAACCAAGTACCCCAGGGCCACCGTCTACAAGGTCGTGAAGAGGCTGCAGTCTAGCCGGGGGACAGGCCACGCCCCCTGCGGCCCACACAGGGCAAAAAAGCGAACCCCCAGGTTCTTGGCAGGCCTGAGGAGGTCCATCGAGGCCAACCCAGCTCTGTCCATATCAGCCCACGCAGCCAGGCGGTCCATGAGCAAGAGGACTGTGGTCAGGGCCGTCAAGGAGGACCTGAACTTGACCTCCTACGTCAGAGGCAGACGCCACCTTCTTACCAAGAAGATGAAGGCCACCAGGCTTAAGAGGGGCAAGAAGTTGCGCAGAATCTGCAAGGTCAATCCGAGGACAATCAGACTTTTCTCAGATGAGTCAATCTTCACGGTGGATGGCGCGTACAACCCCCAGAACAACCGATGGCTTGCCAAGAACAGAACCGTTGTGCCTCCCATCATGAAGACAAAGAATCCTGCCAAGATTATGGTCTTTGGCCTCATCAGCAGCGACGGGAAGGTGATGCCAGCCCATGTCTTCCCTCCCAAATTCAGGCTCAACGCCGCCGGGTACGTGGAGCTTCTAAGGAAGGTCGTGATGCCCTGGCTGGCAACCTCATACCCACCAGGAACCAAATTCATGTGGATCCAGGACTCTGCTCCGCGTCATGTGTCCAATGTTTCCATGAACTTTTTGAACAGCAAATTTGACGTGGTGGTCAAGAAAGATAAGTGGCCTTCAAACAGCCCTGACCTCAACCCATGCGACTTCTAGTTGTGGTCCGAGCGGAGGAGGAAGGTCAACAAGATGCCCCACAACAGCCTGGCGTCTCTGAAGTCGTCAGTGAAGCGGAACATGACCTCCTTCTCCACGGCCGAGGTCGCCAAAGCCTGCTCGGCCTTTGTCGGCCGCTTGGACGCCGTCATTAAGGCCAAAGGTGACCATATTGAATAAAAACGTTCTTAATTGTTGTCCAAACGTTTTTTGTTAAATACACAATTGGCTAAAAATAGCTCTTGATGCTGTAAATTATGTTCAAAGTTTTGTCCGGATACTTCTGGCCCACTCTGTACCCAAACGCTCATTACATCATCTCAAAACAAGACTCTTCGAAGGTAAAATATCTAGAAGAATTGTCCATAGCTAAACAGATCTCAATCATAACTCTTACAGAAACCTGGCTCAGACCTTGACTTGGTCTTTTCCTCTGACCCAGACCTTGTTTCAATAATTAAAGTAACGCCAACCAACATTTCGGACCATAATATTCTAGAACTATCCACCACGGTTAAAATTGGACCATCAAAAACTCGAGTAGAAGTTCACAAGAATGGTATAGCCAAGTTCTGGTAAAAGTATGAACGCTGGCCGCTGATTAACAAAAGTTTGGAACAGATGACCTCGTTGCTAAAATGGAACAGAAGTGTAAAATTGACGACGCACTGAATGTACTGATGTACTAACGTACAAGGCAAAACTCCCAGTGAGGCCATTTCTATTAGCAAACGAGGAAATATCCCACCCCACCAATCTGGCGAAAATTCTTAGCGAGCAATTTGCATCTGTATTTTCTGTTCCCATTCAATAAGTTCCAAACGACCCCGGTATGGACTATGATGGTTTTTATTCACTTCAAGATATGAAAATTGCGGAGACAGAGGTCTTTGAAGTGATTGGCTCGCTCAAATCTGTTAGTTCACCAGGATCCGATGGTGTCACAGTTCAGTTTTTTAAACGTACTGCGAAAGTCACCTCGTCTATATTAGCCTACCTAATGAATCGGTCATTAGTGGAGGGGAAAATTCCCAATGATTTAAAGGAGGCCCATGTAATTCCGATTTACAAGGGAGGTGACAGAGGGGAACCTGTGAACTATCGACCCATATCACTGACGTCAAATATAGCAAAAGTCATGGAAAAACTTGTTAAGATGAAGCTAGTTGAATATTTTGAGGAAAAAGATAGCATTCCTGACCAACAACATGGGTTCTGCGCTCATTTTAGCACTCTGACTCAGTTAATTCAACACTTTGACGACATTATTGAGGGACTTCGGCATTATGATTGCGTAAATGTTATTTATTTGGACTTTGCGAAAGCTTTTGACAAGGTAGACCATGCCCTACTGCTAAATTGTTTAGCGCAATTAGGGGTTGGAGGAAAGGTGCACTCGTGGATAAGAGAGTTCTTAACCCATCGTTTGTTCTCCGTGTTTGCCGTGAAAGTGGACGGTTGTCTAAGCCAGGGGTGTGCAAACTTATTTAGCAGTGGGCCAAATTGGCCGAACCATTGGCGCTCGCGGGCCACACCATCCAAAACGGCAAATAATTTCTAGTATAAATTTCACAGGCTATGCCAAAATCATGCTGCGGGCCACAGTCGATTGAAAATGACAGATCCTCTCGCGGGCCACGCGAAATCAGCTCGCGGGCCACATTTGGCCCGAGGGCCAGGGTTTGCACACCCACACTTGATTCTCAAGTTAGTTGTAAAAAGTTTCAAGGTTGTCTTGAACGAAAACAAAAACTAAATTAACACCTCCTTAGTTTATTAAAGTCAATTTTAAAAAACTTGCACAAAATAGCAAAGACAACCGACATGACATTGATTAGTCCCACATAGAATCAATTTGTAATGCTCAAGCTTACAAATAACCTTCACATTTTTCACATATTTTAGGTCAAGGCTATTCAAAGATCGTTCCTCTTGCCTCCTATACAATATTGAGTTGGTATCAGGATTTTTAGTTGTCCCCTAGGCTGTGTGATTGTTGAAGTGCCTTTCCAAGACGAATTTTAGATACCTTTTTACCTGGTTTGCTTGAAACGCTCTGAGCCCATAAAATATTTTGACGTGCATTTGAAACTGTGGTTTCCAATTCAATGTTAAAGCGAAGTTTTGGTCTGAATGGAAAGGAAAAACACAATGCACCATCAACTCCTAGACCCCCTGTATTGACTGTCGAAAAAGCGACCTCAAGCGGCATTTATTACATGTTTTGGAGTGAAGATGCAGAGAAATTCCTAGAAACATCTCTTCACTTTGCTAAGTTTGAATACCTCTCGTACATTCCCAGTGTTGTTCCAAAACCGGGAGAAAAGTGTGTTAAATCTTTAATTACTCAATATGTTGACAGTAATTCTTCAAAATGATCCTTTCACAGCTTATATCTTCCTCTTGGACGTTAAAATTTGTGATCATTTGTGTCATAAGACATCTGCAAGCCTTCGTAGACATGTTTGAAACTAAGCACTTGCTCATTTTACTACTCTGGAGACAAGGAAGTTGGCCCCAGGGAAAGAAAAAAGTTGTCTCGTACGGAAAATTGCAGAATTCTGTAAATTAACCATTTTCAGGTTTCCGAGTAGGGTCCATGAACACACTAGGAAGGGAAGGGTGTCATGTGCAAGCGCCAAGAGCAAGGGAAGAGAGACAAATAAGCAGGGAAGAGGTTGTGGATGGGATTACAAAGCTATTTTAAAAAATAGCCCAATGAAACCCATAAGTAGGGTTAGTTTGTTGTCGGTTGGTTTTGGTCAGCTTAGGTTAGTTTAAGTGTTCTTCCCGCCAGTAAATCAGTCATCTACCATCTCTCGACTCATTATGTTGGTCGGATCATAGATCCGCCACAAATAGGGCTATTAATGTTGTATTTCCCCACTACTAACAGTGTAGTAACAACAACATAAACTAACCATTCATTACTTTGCCTTAATATAAACTTATCAGCCCCCTACTGTTGGTTCCTGTAACCCTCACTCTGTAAGTTTGTCAGGCTCTTTTTAAATCCACCTAAATACAGGGAAAGGAAACATCAGAGGAAAAAGGAATCAATAGAACAAAAACAATAGAAAAATTATAACGGCGAAAAAATAAAGCTAAAAACCAACAGGTCAGAAGACTCAGTTCAAAGTTCAGGAAATAAAGATTTTCGAGAAATGAACCAAAGCATGCATTTTAAGCCTTGTCTTGCAGTTATTTGAGACATAGAAATTATCTTGATCTTGAAACAAATGAGAGCTCTTGCTCCTTTGAGCAAGGGCATGAGCCCTAAGTAAATGAATTGAAATGAAAAAAACGTAGTTATAAAAGTAGTTTGGCTCCAATCAAAAGGATACTTTCCTTCATTGGTTTAAGAATAAAAAATACAAATGAAAGAAGGGTCTTTTTTAGTTCAATTTTAACCAAGAATTGCACCTACACCCAATAAGAAGGCTTTTTTCCAAAATTTGAGGCAAAGTATTTTCAAGGTTTCATTGTATTTTAACACTTATCATCCAATTGAACCCCAACAAATCCTTCTATCTTTGAATTTGATGTTTAAAATGCTATCAACCAAATTGGAAAGTGTGGACGATTTAAGAGTTTTCCACATTTTTAAGGTGTCTTTCCTTTGCGAAAATGGAAATAATGGTCGAAATTATATGAGCTCTTGAATAGTGTTGGACAGAATAATGTCACTTTTGTGTCATTTGACTGTTTGACTTCTCCTTCACTACCAAATTCTCTTGAAGAATTCCACAAACTAAGCACTTCCTTGCTGTTTTTCTTATCTCCATTGCACTTGCTGTGAGAAGACGCCCCCTAGTAAATTCGTGGACCCTCTTTGGAAGATTTGCCTACCCTGTCGTAAGGCATGCTGTTTTAACATACGATTGACCTTGAAAACTGGCATGATGATGTCAGATTTTGGCAACGCTGAAAAGTTTGCTTACGAAGATTTGTTAGAAATATAGGGCTCATAGATGGAGACAAGCGGCTAGAATGAGAAGCGGATGATGGCACAAAATAGCTGCTAATGAAGGGGAAGTGAAGCTGAAGAGGCATCCTTTTCTTTCAAGTTTTCCCATTGACCAGAGGGTCTTCCAACAACCGTTCCAAAATAACTTGTTTTTTAAACCAGAGAAGTCGTTTTCAAAGTACAAAAACTTTTAAGATCACTTTTGGAATTGAAAGGCATTGGTGCAGGTTTATCTAGTTCTTTTAATTAGTTTACAGGCAAAAAAACATGTAATGTCACTTAAAAATATATTTGAACATCTTCTTTTGTTTGACCTTCAAGTGCACTAAGGTTGGTGCTCTTCTAAATTATTGGCGAAATACATTCCACAGATCAATTTTAACGGCTCTTCTAGATCAATATTTACGAAGGATGCAATAGAAATTTTGGCCTTGAACACATTAAAAAAATGAAATAAATATGCTGCAGTACTTTTTAACTCCACAACTGGTCTCAAAAGTCTTTGGAATTCAAGAACGACTTCTCCGCCTGAACAAACATACTGTAGTAGTCAGCTTCTCATGATCTGATCCAATCCAGATGTTAGGAAGAATTCCAAATTTTTATTTCAGTTTGGTACCAATCCGATCTCAAAAGTCGCCAAATCATCCCTGAGTCAGAACTGAAAAACCTTGGCCCAACCTTGAGTCTCTAGTCCAACGAGCCTAATCCATCCCAATGTTTATAGCAATTGCGTTATCACATCATGATCAGGAAATGTAAACCTTTTTTTGAACATATTCTGGAATAATTGGCAATGATTTTGTTAAAGGTGGTCCCACCTCTTCTCAAAGATGATGATAAACAATATTATTTATTATTTGAGTTATTTTGACAATAAAAACTCAAAAAATCATTTTCTTTCGGGACATTGAAAAGCTATATGAAATCTTTGGGAAGGTCTTTTTTGGTATGACTAACATTTTTCAGCTTTTTGTGGTCAAAAATGGACCATTCAAACCCAAATAGCTCAGCTGCTGATGAATGTGTTTTTATTCAATTTGAATTCAACAGGTAACTAAATGGTCTCTACATATGGATAAAATAGTTTATCAAAAATGTTTTTTGATAGATCTTTAGGTATATAACTTTTTCCGTGGACCCAAACTAAAAGTGAAGTTGTTCACCATTGAATTGTGGATACAAAAAATGACAAGATGTCCTTGGGTATTTCACAACGGTAGAAAGGCCGATTATTTCCACCCAAGCAAGCTAAACTGATTAGAGTCCATTGCGGAGTAATTGGTATTTTTTCCATCAGTTTTCTTTTGGCCTCATTCATCGTGAGTTTAGACTTAGAGTGAGTATCTTTTTATTGGACGTCAAAACCACCACACTGAGCGATGAAAATTTCAGGAACAATGATCATTTGTAGCGAAACTCTCTGAACGTTAAATATATGAACGTGTCAGTCAAAAATTACGAAACGGTATCTATGTCAGACATGTTCCTCTGTTTTCCCTTGACAGATAGGCAAGTGCAACAAAATAAAGTCTGGGAGGAGAACAACGGCTTCACCACTTTAATTTCCCATTATTTTGTCCACAGGCCATTAAGTGCAATTTATCCACGGCACTCTGACGAAATCAAATCTGGTTTTTTACGGTGGTCCAATTTGCACCCAAGGAAAAATGCACGAAGATTGGCCTTTCGTTGGTTGGAAATTAATTGATACAAGCTGGCTAGATTCTGAAATGGCACTTGAACTGATAAGCTCTTGCAAATTGTCCATAAAATGGGAACGAACAGCGTATCACAAAATATTTATTCCTTAAAAAATCATAAACTCTATGCATGTAAAAACTTGTACAATTAATTCTTTACCAAAATTGCTTACTTTTGAATTGTTTTGAACGATTACATTTCAATATTCAAAATATTAGGTTTTGACGACAGATTTTTTTTTGTCAATGGAACGCTCGTTTCAGGAAACTCAAAAAATGTTAACTTTTGCCAAGCAAAGATAATCGAGGTTTTTTGCAACAAAGGAAATTATGTTCCCAGTAAATTGAATTGAGCACTTGTTCCTTTAATTGTGGGGCATGTTAAAATGATGCAAAAAAATAGATCTACCCGTCAAAGACAATGGAGATTGTGATATTGCGCAAGTCTCATCCATCAGGGATTTAGGCGTTGTCATCCAAGATGATGGAAAGTTTGATGAGCAAATCCAGTTGAAAGCGTGGAAGGCATTTCAAACATGTAGCTGGATCTATCACACTTTCAAGTCCAGAGAAAGGGCAACTTTGTACAAGTCGATTGTTCAGCCTCATCTTGAATAAGCCTCACTTATTTGGGCTCCAATGAGTTCGGCAGGTTTGCAAAAGGTCGAGCAGGTCCAAACATGTTTCACTCGGAACATCATAGTGGGAGGGACTCCAAAAGCTGGCGCTTTACAGTCTTCAAGAGGTAATTGATAGTGTATGTCTTTAAAATCATTCATAAGCTCTGTCCTGACCATGGATTTGAGATCAGGTGTATCAATAAGAGAGTCTTAATTTGCACTCTCAGAGCACTTCTTGATCCCAAGAAATCGAGGCTAGGTTGATCAGCGAAGTTCTTCTCTCTCCTTCATGAGGCTCCTTCACTGCTCAGTTTATTGGCCCCAAAAGCTACGGAGAAAGTGCCAAATAGTGGGTCCGAGAGCATCCATAGTACTGAGCTCATGGGCCCAGAACTGTTTGAAAGTAGATAGGGTATGTGGGTCCATAAACCTTTTGGGATCTGTTTGGAGGGCCCCTGACTGCACTAAATCAAATTTAGTAAAAAAACTGTTGAACCCAAAATCTGTTGCCGACCCGTGCTCTAAGAGCTTTTAAAACAGGATAAAACACTATCAACAAAGTTTTTGAGGGTTACCAGATCTACTGAAATTTACTTTACTTGAAATGCCAAGTCTACCCACGTCAAACAATGTCTCATTTGAAGAAAAAAATAGTTGATGAGATCCTTCTCATTGCTGGCCTCCCTCTCATCTGTGCTTCTTTTTGAAGGTATGAAGCCTAGCAGGCTACATTATCACTACGTTATGAAACGGAAATGTTAATAGGTGACGCTTTTGTGGCTTATCTGCTTAACTGTTTACGGCTTTTCCCTTTAATGCACCCAATCGAAGTTAAAAATTCCAATAGACACGAGACGAGTGGCTTGATCAAAGGGTTAAACAATTAAGTGGTAAAACGGACCAGTCACGAAAATCAGCTATTATTGACCTTCTTGGCCACGTCCCAAATCTAAAGGCTGGGTCTCCTTGAACGATCTTTCCACGAGGAAACCGGTCTAATCGTCAATTCTCAATTACATTATGACACATTAATTTTGTCACCCCTTAAAAAAACCCGCCAACTGATTTGCGTCTGCTGACAGCTGCCACAGTTAAAAAATAAACATTGTCGCAACTTCTCAAGACTTTGAGCTACACTTCAAGACCTCAATTACCAGGTAAAGACCACGAATTAGTGCAGTAATTTAACAAATTCAAAAACGTCAAATTATTACTTTCAGGCACTTCGACGAAACCAATGGCACCCCGAAATGAGACCCGTGCCCGTGCCATAGGCATGATGGAGTCTGGCTTGTCAACCTCGGCCATTGCCTCACGTCTCGGGGTGTCGGAAAGGACCGTCATTCGCTGGAGAGGCCGGTTGAAAAGGAATGAGAGCCTGTCAGACAAGCCAAGGTCAGGTCGGCCAATCAAAATTCACGGAGTTGCCAGACAGGTGATATCGAAGGCGGTGGGCAAACGAGGCCAAAGCACAAGAAAATTGGCCAAACGACTGACGATGAAGGGGTACCCGGTGTCTAGGGAGACAGTCAGAAGGCACATGAAGAGCAGCCTCGGCTTGACATCGTACAGGCGGACAAAACGACCTCTCCTGACCAAGAAGATGAAGAAGGCCCGGGTTGCTTTTGCCAAGGACAAGGTCAAATGGACATTTGATGATTGGAAGCAAGTTCTATGGTCCGACGAAAGCTTCTTCCAGCTTTATCCAACAGCTAACTCTGCTGGTGACAAGGTCTGGGCCAGGAACAAGGACGAAGTCGAGGCCATCTCCACTGTGAAACACAGCCCAAAAGTGATGGTGTGGGGAATGTTTAGTCATCGCGCAGTCTCAGATTTGCACTTTGTCCCCCCAAACACAAGTGTCAACAAAGACTACTACCGTGAGGAGATTTTGGCCAAAACAGCAGCCAAAGCAATGAGTCGTAGTGAAGATATGGGCCCTGTCAACCGAAGAAAAATGTTGGACGACACTTCGAGTGCAATTTTCATGCAAGACTCCGCGCCTCCTCATGTGGCTGTTGTCAACCAAAAGTGGCTTGACTCACATTTTCCATCGTATTGGAGGAAGGGTGAGTGGCCAGGAAACTCGCCAAACCTCAATCCCATTGAAAATTTGTGGTCAATCATCAAGCAAAAGCTGCTTGAACTCCCAGCTGCATCTACGATTGCCGACCTCGAGAAAAACATCAAACGTGTATGGAACAATTTAGATCCCGATTGTCTTGAAAACTTGGTAAAAAGTATGCCTGACCGTGTTAAAAAAGTCATTCGCTTAAAGGGTGAATATATTGGTAATTAACTCTTTGACCCTTTTTTTGCACTGGCCTTTGATCGGTGGCCTTTTGATTGAGGTGACAAAATTTATGTGTCATAATGTATGTTGTGATCCATAATTTTTTTGACGAAGGAACCATTGCCTGGAATATCTCTCAAGAGCTAGTTGACAAAATGGAACGAGATTTTGCACACTTAGTCTCTATAACAATTGCTTCTCTGGATCAGAGCAAAAAAAATGTTGAAGAAAGTTGGTGAGCGGAACCAAACCTGGGATTTCTCGCACAACAGGAAAACAAGCCTCAGACTAAAGAGGGCACTTTTTGAGGAAGAATTGTTCTAACAATATAATAGCCCCATTCCTTTTGTTGTAGTGTCATTGTTAATCTTAGGTTTCCTCCTCAACGAATTTTTGACCAAATCCTACGAACGCCACCACAATTTACTAATAGGATTGTGGTTATCTCATGCTGAGCATGCAATGCCCTGTTCTCACATCACTGTGCACAGTTATTCTATTAAAAACCAATCCTCTTTAAAATTGTTTCAGTGGTGAAGCATTAACGCTGGACATGTTAGGAGTACAACGTAATGTGGCTAAAACGAGTTGGCGGAAGTTGATAAACAACGTGTTCAATCGAAAGAGATATTTCAAATCGATTTTTTGCTTTCTTGCAAAACTACAAGATGTAACAAAAATGTTTATGATTCTTAAAAAACGGATTAATTTTGAGACCAGAGTTCAACGATGTGTTTATATTGTTAAAAAATGGCCCACTCATTTTTTCGAGGTCTTTGTGGGACAGCATCTCTAACCCCAGTTATAGTTCCGCTTCGTTCTATGATCATTGGTCTTTTGAAATAAGTTCTCATTAATCATGACGCTAGAGCTCTTGGGTAAAAAAAATACGGATCACTAAAGAGTGGAAGAAAAGAAGAAGTTGAAAATAATATCCCACCAAAGGTAAAGGCCCACCAAATTTGGTGGGCCTTGACACAACCTTGTGCCCAAAGTCGGGGCCAACCATCCAAATGCTGGCAAGTTCATGGGCCCACGAATTAACAATCAAATACCTCTGGGCTCACAAGTACAATACTATGGATGTCTCTGTTGGGTCCATTACTTAGGACTTTCCTCATTGCTCGCCGCTGCTCAACGGTTGCCGACCCGTGGTCTATGTTCAGTTGGAATCATTTGACATTAATTCGAATTCCGAAATTAATTCATCCCAATTATTACTACGTTAGCATCTGTGTTCGCACAGAATTGAATATTGGCTGACTTGAAAGAACAAAGTGGGGTTACCTTGACATAGTATTTTTTTCCATCATTCCTTAAAGTCGTGGATGCTTTCTAAAATGAATCCCACTTGCTTTTTTGTCTTGACTTTGATAAGCATCCCGGTAACCAATGGCCTGAACGGCGAGTAAGAAAGAATGTGTGAATCCTTGGAATATGGGAATCAAGAAATCGAGGGGTTAGAAAATCTTGCCCTGCTCGAGAGCAGGGCAAGATTTTCTAACCCCTCGATTTCTTGATTCCCATATTCCAAGGATTCACACAATCCGTTAAGTTCACTTAACCACTGAGTGAATCTCCGTCGAACGCATTCCAATCTTGCAACATCCTTTTTGAATACTGGGTAAAAAGCCGGATATCCTTACTCCAGGGAGGGCAAGACATAGGTCAAGGATGGCTCAAGCCAGGATTACTTTCAAAATACACACTGGATCCGATTTGATTAGTACAATGAAAATTCAACGGAACAATACATTTGTTGCAAAAACCTCACATTATAGTAAAATAATCGGACCCAGTGTGTATTTTTGAAATTCGTCCTGAAGTACAGTGGTTCTTGCATAGGTATAGAAAAGTTTGATCATCACGTCAAACGGATAAGGAATCTCACCAACTGTTCCGGTCAGTTGTTGAACCATGCTTTCGCGGTCAATGATGCCGCTCCAATCATACGAAAGTAAACCAACCCCGTTCCTATACTGGTCTCAAGGTTGTCTGTACCCGAACTATTGACGAAATCAATGAAGCTTTTGTTCTAATTTGGGTTAACAAAAGAATGATTGTGTCATTGTAAATTGAACGGCAAAATAGATTTCACCAGTGTTTGCATACATTATAAAACAGGTCCTTCTCACAGATATTAGAGATTGAATCATTAGAATACAAGTTAAACCATTTTGATTGCCAAGAGGTAAAAACGCGTGTCCATTGTTCGAGGCGTCTGCTGACGCCAAATTTGATGTTACTTAATTAGGGGTCCACTAAACAGAAACTGGCGAGTATATGGACCCACAAATAAGCTTTAACGGCGTTGTGGGCCCTCCACTTCAGTACTACGGGTGACTCTTCTTGGTCTCCAAATTTGAACCTTCCCCTTGCTTTTTGGGCCCGCCAAACACGCTAAAGAATCGGCGGAACGCCAGTAAATGCGTTCACAGAACCTGAAGATTTATTTTTCCACTTGGTTGAGTGCTGGAACTCTTGGCTGGTGAACGTGGTGGCGTTGTCCGTGGAGATTACTTGGGCGACGCCGTAGGTCGCAAAAATGGCCTGCAGCGCCCAAATGGTATGGAGAGTGGACGCCGAGGTGAGGGATGGGAAAAGCTGCTGGGTAACGAGACAAATTGTTTTTGGCGACTACCACAAGACGGCCGTCCGGGATAGGTCCAAAAAGATCAATGGACATTGAGTGCGAGCCCCTGGGGGGATGGGGTGAGGCAGAGAAGTGGTTGGGCTTGCTCTGGGACGTATCTCTAACACTTTGGACATCCTAATGCGAATAGCTCTAGGGTTCTGAGGCGTCTTTTCATTGATAATGATCCCAGGGGGGCATGTCCATGAGCCTGAACGACTATTTCCTGGCAAAGGCAAGCCGGAATAACGATCTTTTCGCCCCTCAAGACGATTGCCTTTCTTGTTAGCGTCAATTTGGAGCATACTTGATGGTATCATGAGAACGGCCCATCCTTGTACGATCTTTTTATAATCCTAAGGACCAATGAAAAAGGCACGTGCAACTCGTTCAAGTTTCTACCTTAGATCAATTATAATCACTAGATAGCGTGCAAGCTTCAGTCTGGCTGATTTGGCAAGCGGGGCGGAATGCGTTGAATTTATGAGGAAAACGTCTCCCTCACAACTGTTGAGCGGATAGTTAGTGTGACCAAACATGCAAATCAAGACAAACTTTTCAAAACTCGTTCTTGAAACCACAAGTCAGTTTTTGTCCATATATGCATTGGATTAACCTATAGCGATCGCAGTCAGCTCAATTTTGGATTGCTTGGATTGGTCCATCCAAGATGATCCCGCCTCCGAGAGGGAGGCTTTCAAGGTGCTCTTGAGGTGGCGATGGAAACGCTCAACGAGTCCATTTGTTGCTGGGTGGTAGGCGGTGGTGTGGTGTAGTTTCGCCGAAACCCACCTAGAGCCGCTCGTCAGCGGTAGTGATATATGCATGCTTTTGTGTCTTTATTTTTATGTCGTCCATTCATCTGCCATGAAATACATTCATGCCAGCCTCACTGGAGGGGGCCCTGTGGCCACAAACCCTTCATAACGCAAAAGCTTAAATTTGTGTTCTTTCTATCAATGACTTATTCAATGTATTGGCAAAAAAGTTCCTAGTTGATGTTGTATCCTGCTCTTTCCTGTCCTCCATCCTCTCCTCCATCCATCTATCCCCCCTATAAATATCCGTGTCTATTAGACAATAAACAACTAGTCATTCTCCAACACTCGGCCATGCTACAGTTGTAATATTCAAATCCATGGCATGGTCACCTAGTGACGTCTTCAGTTCTTTCAAGAAAGTGACCACTAGCAATAACAAGAAATGACCCAAACACATTACTGAATTCCACATTTGACTCATCACTTACATACTTGACATTTGCCTGGTCACACATTTCAAATGCTCCTGCACTTTTGTCCGCTCAACACTTGGCGACCGGAGACACATTTTTAGGCCTAAACTCGGTCTAGTATTAATAGAAGTCAATTGTTTCTACTGCAGAGTGACTTTATCACAGATGCCACAGAGTGGAGATACCGGAGCAGGCTGGTCGTGAAATTTCATCGTGGGCAGTAAGGGCCGTTTATCATCAGCGACTAGTTGAAACTTGCCCAAACAAACGTATTAGTAGAAGGCAATTTTTTGAAAAACATAAAGTTCTTTGGCCACGTGGCCTCCTGTCTAGGCTTTGCTTCTCCCAAATTATACCAAGGTGTTCAATGAAGATGATGGTCGATTTATAGGCATTAAATCACACAATTATAGGATTTGGCATTGAAGATTTGTCTTGCTCACTTTCATTTGTAATATGATCTTCCACTTGTTTGGGCAAGTATCTTACGATATTCTTCGGAAATATTTGCCTTTTCACTCAACTTCTGGCCAATTGCAGCAGTAAGCAAGGCAGACAAAATGACGACAATGGTCCCTCTATAGATCTCTATGGACTTTGTTCAGCAGGGATGCCACATTTTACCTTTTCCGCAAGTCTTTAGTTGTTCGAGACGAGCTTGGCGAGGGGTACCAACTCCGGACATGATCAGGTTGCTTGAACGATTCTCTCAGGGCCCAGATCTGTGAAGATGCCGCCCACCAACAAACAATAGAGAAGTTTTTCGCACTCGTTTGCCTCTTGTCTAATGGGGTTTGGAAGGACTTTCCCTGGAATCGGATTCGTCCGTCCAAGGTAGAAATAAATGATTCTTGTGGTCTGGTTGATTTAAAGATTCTTTTTTTCTAACCAGCGAGAGAGCACGAGCATATTCAAATTCCAAGAGACAGATTCGTCACATCCCCCTTGGGCCACATGAGCAGGACCTGAGCAAGAAGTCCATAAAATCATTCTTTTTTTTCTGGAAGGTCATTGATTGGGAGTGGAAAAATAAGCATTCGCCAAAATTTCAAAATTTCCAATACTTAACTACTATCTTTCCTATTTTTGAGCATTTTGAACTATTTCTTCAATTTGAGCGCTCTTTCCAAATTTTTGCGGATTTATTCTGGAAAAGCGCATTTTTTGTGAATATTTTGCTCTATTCAACTTTTTTGAACCTTTCCCTTTTTATGAAGTTTGAGCTTATCCAAACTCATGATTAAATTTTGTTCAATATCTAGTTTCTTTCTGGGAAGAGCCTGTTCTTTAAACCATTGATTCTTCCTTTCCTTTAATACGGGCACCAAATAATCAAAATAAGGAGTAAAATAATGTTGGGGCGCAAAAGCCCAAAAAGTTTCACCATTTTACAAACTGAGCATTTTACAAAAGAGCTTCACAACGCTCATGCTTGGACAGTTTCAGAAAACCGACGTATAAAATTTGCCAATGAACTCACTTTGAGAATTTAATGCTTCTTGCACAAATGAACAAGCAGAAAAAGATCCTATAAACAATAGGGATGGTATGAACACTGACGAACATATCAAGATTAAATCATTGCAATGTGATCAGTTACCCTGACATTACCACTATGTGGAGCTCTCATCATGATGCATCCACAGCCATAAAAGAGGTTGAATCAGACTCCATCAATATTCTCACCTTCATGGCATCGAATGGATTGCTAGCAAATCCAACCAAGACTGAGGTGATCATCGTCAGCAAATGCCCGACCCGTTGTTGGGGTAAGAGCCTCGATATTGGAGGCTGTTGTATCCCAGTTGCCAAATCAATCACGCTCTTGGGAATTAGCATTGAAAGTGACCTGTCTTGGCACAGCCAGTTCAAATCCCTCCTGAGTCAACTCAACCAGAGGCTTGGTCAAATCAAGCGACTCTTGCGGTGGGTTCCCAGGACCAATATCAAGCCATTTGTGGACGGGCAGGTAATCTCCAAACTCTGGAACTGTTTGCCAGTGTTTGGATCCATTAGGATGACAGATACGGAGCGCAGAAACGGATGGATGGCGAAGATCCAGATCTTTTTGAACAATCTCATGAGGCTGCTTTGTAACAAGAATAGACAAGACAAGGTGAGCATAGAGGAGCTAATGAACAACACTGGACTACCATCTCTCAATCGTTTATGTGCCCACTCTTTCCTTTGCGAGCTTGTCAATGCACAAATCATTGGGTCTCCAATTTCCTCAATCCTCAAACCACACAACAGGCTCATCAAATGGCACTTCGTGGTGACCACCTATCAAGATGCAAATCCTACTCGGAATCTTGGCGGGGCATGTCACTACGAGAAGCCTTCCTCCTCTGGAACAAGTTCGTTGAAAAGCACCAGATTACTAGTCAATTGTTAGTGGATTCTATTTCCATCCCTAAAGCCAAAGAAAAATTATTGCAATTCAGCCAGCAACTCCCAATTTAGGATCGTTCTTTTACATAAATTTGTTCTGTTGTCCACCATCCTACTTATACAAAAGTGAGAATGTTCGCTGAAATACACACACACATCATATTAACACGATTTTTATTCTTATTAGTAATAAAGTTAAGCTTAATGTGAATTTGTTTCGTTTTCGAAGCCGGTAAAAACTCTTGGGATACTCTGTAAATTGTCTGAAACCAAGGTAATGTGTCTGTAGTCATAGCTCTGAAAGTTTTGACTCTGCAATGAGTCGATTTAATGAAGGAATGTTACTTTTGCTTATTTTTTGCCAGGAATATAATTCAATATGACACATTGTGTTTGTTCTATTCAAACTAACAGTAAGTCTGTATCTTTGTCTTCGGACAGTGTTTGTCTCGCCAGTTTTTGTCCGGGACAAATCATTTTTCAAAGCAGCGCTATTAACTGTTTTAAGTGCTGTCGTCCATTAAAGACAATTAAAATAAAACTTGAAATTTGAAATTTTGATGGGAGCACTTGTGAACAAGGATTTTTGCCTTAAATTTAATCATCGTTGAGTTCTTTCCACAATGATGAAAAAACACATGACACTTAAACTTTAAATTTTTAACCGGACATGAGATTGCCTTTTGGAACAACTTCGACGATGTGTTGGCTGGCCTCATTGCCTGGGTGAGGCTCAACCCTCTGACCCTTGACCCTAGCACCAACAATAAAAAAGAAGGAAACAGGTAAAGGCTCAAAAAGCATTAAGCCTTTAGATACAAGGGAGAATTATTATGCTTTTTGCCCAAACCTCACAACTCAACAGAGAGTACTGACCCCAATTTTCATAAATATTTACATGTTTCAATTTTGAACAGAATGATTAAACAACTAAGTGAGATAGTGTAATAACATCAATATGAAAAACACCAAGGCTTGAAATTGTTGTAAAATTTAAAAATACTTTTTGATTACTTAGTTGCTCAAAGAGTGAATAGTTAAGTCCCCATAAGGTAGAGATATATTTCATTTGTACACCCAGGACTTTTTCTACAATTGGAAAAGCAAAATGTGTTCTTGAATGTGTGCAAGGTTAAATGAGCATGCTGATGTGTCTGAAAACTGAAAGTAATTAAGTGATTTCAAGGAAAGTGCTCTCCTTTAAATTTAGAAGCATAACAAGTATGATGAAATCCAAACCAAATAATCAGCACTGAACTTAACATGGTGCCAAAACAAGCAGCGAGGGAGAGAAAGATCAAAATTGCAAAAGAGAAATATAGGTGATTAAATTCAAGCAATGAGTTTGGGGCAACCGTAGATGTATCTTGAGTTTAAATATATTGTTATTAATATGACTCAAACTGAGCTGAAATGATCTGAGTGATATTTAGTTGTCGCACGCATATTTCTTTGTAATTTTGGCTGACCACGTAACAAAGTGTACTCTAAATAGATATGATTTTTTTTCTAAGAATATTGTTTTAAGTGCATTTCAGTGATATTATAAATTACTTTGAACTATTTTAACATAGACTTCAAAACTCAAAAAAATCTTTTTATTCTGCGACTTTAAAAAGCCAAATGAATTCTTTGGGAATTTATTTTTTGAAATAACTGTAGAGTTTTTTTGCTTTTTGGGGTCAAAAATGGACCATTCAAACCCAAATAGGACAGCGAGGAATCAACTTTTATTCAGTTTAAATTCAACTGGTAACTCATGGGTCTTTAAATATGGATTGTATAGTTTATCAAATAACGTTAATATTGATAGGTTTTAATGCAATAACAGTAAAGTTGTTCCCCATTGAATTTTAGGTTCCAATAGTGCCAAGATGTCTTTGGGTATTTCGATACAAACCAAAAAAGCCATTCGAAACACCGTGAAGACTAACCTTCCTCCGTTCAAAATGCATTGAAGCTAGTCCATTCACTTTGTTTAACATTCTATTTTCGAAGCCGTGATATGGTGAAAGCGATTTCTAATTTAAAAAAATACTTTTGACCCACATTGTTTAGCCTAATTGTAGTAGCACTTAAATTCACACACACTAAGTTAAATTCAGAATACGTTATTTTAGCTATCGTCCCGTGGTCAAAGAAAACCAAGAAAAATGTCTGTTGCTCGTTTTTAAGAAACAATGTGATGCTATTCTGCTCGCAGATTGTAAACCATTATGAACACCTTCTAAATAATTCAGTGGCTCAATTTATGCACGGAAAAAAACATCACTCATCTTGATGGAGGATGGAGTGAATGGTTGGAAAGGTCGTGCCCATGGGATTGTGATCAATCTTCAACAAATCAAAGAACTCGTCAGTGCAATAACCTGGCCCAGGAGGCCCAGTTTGTCAAGGACCTGATTGTGAAATGGGGAACAAAAACTTTTTTGATGATTGTAAGTGCGCCAATCAAGCTTCAAAAAGATTTTGTCAAGAAAGAGCATGGGTGTGTGGAACTTCAGCTCGTATGCTATATGATGGCAAAGCTCGATAGTTGTCTTGCAAGTTTACTTTAGAGTGTGCTTGCCTGGTTTTCACGGTGATTTTTTCGCTACTAATGTGGTTTAATTGAAATTTCAAAGGATTTACTTGGTGTAGCCATTTTCGTTCGAGAAATATAATTCCTATGGTACCTTTCAGAATATAGGTACTGGGCGATCCTGGGCATTTTTTCTAAAAACAAAAATACTGCTGTATTTTTGAATTTCCCACTTTAAAAAAAAAATACTTGCTTCTCCTCGTCAAGTGTGACCCACTCTTAATTTTCACACAGTCACAAGACCTTTCATGAATCAATTAAGCACTAACAAGATAACAACTAAGGTTTCGTTGAAACTTGTTTCATAAGAAAAATAAAGAAAGCAGAAGATTATTCTATTCTTTTACCGTTAGTTCCTAAAACATTTCAAAGTGGATCTGTGTTTTTTGGTATAGTCACCCTGACATGTAACGTAACTTGTGAAGCGACGGGGATTGTCGGGTCATTTCAAACGTTATAACCGTTGGTCACTTGCACGGACATCTAGAATTTCCTGGACGGCGCACGGCAAATCAGGGGTGACCAAGATCAAGTGGAGAAGCACAAAAGGAGAGAACGTGCTTTTGAAAGAAGAAAGTCTCAGTTTTTAAAGAATTGATGATTATCCATCAACTTGCAACGGTTTGGGATACACTTCTACCATTAAACCCTTAAACCATGTCGCAAAACATTTTCATAACTTTTTCCACAGGATTTCTTGTCCTAACTTATGTACTTTTGAGTTTGCAATTGAAGTCAACGGCGTGTGGTAGCAAAAAAATTCTGCCACAACTCAAATTGTCACAAGGTATATAAACTCAGCTAATATGAATCACGATCAACTTTAACATACAGTTCTCATATCTTTAATTTGGTCTCTAAAACACATCTTTCTAATATACTATTGCATTATGAACAAATAAAGTAAAACTGACTAGTCTTTCACTATGTATCTTACGTGATACCAAGATATATTTTCCTGTTGAATGTTCTTATATCCAGGTTAGACTAGTCTTTCATGAAATTCTATAACAATTCAAATCATGAAGTTCTGAAGAGAAGCAAAGAAGGTTATGCCAAATTAAAAGTCCTTGTGTGTCAAACTTGGGACCACGTTGGAAAATAGTCAAAAATTGGATATTTAGGCATCCTTGACCACAAATACATTATACGTATATGATGAATTATATACTTTTTGTTTGTTTGTTGCGGATTTTCTACTACCGCTACAAGGAATGCGATTCCCTGTAAACAAGGATTTCTCACGACAGCTTCAATTCGATCCCCAACAGGATTCGGACGTACGCCGTCTGGGGAAGCACTTTTTTTTACCCTCGGCTCTAATAGGAACGCATTAGTACGCGCGGCCACTCCGGCTTCCTTATACATTATAGTATTTATGCTAGCTCATAGTATTCTTAAGTTTAAATAAAATGATTTTCAGACAACGGTTTGGGATATACTTTTGAAATATTTGAATGACAAAATGAATTTTTCAAGCAAAACACTAAACTTGTAATGCCTCCTTAGGTCTGAAATCTAGATTTTCAACTTGTTTGCATCAATATCAATTATAATTATAAGGTGCAAGTCTATCTTGTGGCATATGGACCTTAAC
>CM021317.1:2041808-2069565 GCA_010645155.1 Tigriopus japonicus | reverse complement strand
TAGCATTTTTTGGCAACCCTGATTGACTTTGCCGTCCACTTGGATTTGTTTATGTACGGCGGCTTCTATGTACGTGGATTTTCAATCCATGTAACGTTCATACCTTTTTTATTCAATGATAACAGAGAGCGCAGAACATTACATGAATTAAACTTCAAAATTGAATCAACATCAAAGTCAACACAAAACGTAATTTCGCTTTTTGAACAGATTTTATTGGAACAATGACAGCAATATTTCATTTGTGCCATGATAATGATATACCATGACAAAACAAGAAACAATAACAAAAAACATGCATGCTGTCTTTAAAACAGTAATGCTAAAAACCTTTGAGGATTACAAGTGCTTTTTAGCGTTTATATCAACAACCCTTAATTTCACACAACCACTCAATAAGAATCACAAATGGTCTTAAGATCTCTTGAATAAGATGGAAAGAGTTGTGTGGTAAATTGAACGGTAGTGTCCTCAAAGACATAAATTGTATCAATACAAAACCACACCAATGAATGGCTTTTTCTCTTGATTATGCACACGAACTACTTGAAAATCGTCTATTATTTGATAGAGGCCCAGTACTCCATGTCTCAGAAGCCAATTGATGATAAAGCAAAACAAAATGGAGAATTAATGGCTGTTCATGGGTGCCTTCATGTCTAGCGGAATGTTTAAAAAGTTAGACATTAGAATTGGCATGGCACAGTCCGAGAAACGAGGAAAGTGGTGAGAAGCAGGGAGAAGGGGGTCGGTCGCCTGGTTCTCCACACCATTCACACCTTCGTGGAGTTTTTTCAGCTCTGTTCGAGAGTTAAAGTTTTGCCACTTGTGCTTTGTAACTGATCCCACATTACGATCATGGTCTTTAAAGATGCCTAGAAATACTAGAAGGCAGAGATTGGCATTCAAATATATGATTGCCCGACCCGGCACGGACTGTCTGTGACGTCATTCATCATGCGGGAAGCCGAAGTTCATGATTAAAGGAACCTTTTCTTCTAAGAAACACATCTAAACTATTTCGCTCATCTGATAGGGCAGTTTGGTTATTGAAAATCCTCAAGTTTGCTGGAAATGTGTCTAAGGTATTAACCCAATATGCAAAAAGTGAATTTCAACTAGTGTGGAGTTTAAACAGGGGCCGATTAATTCACATGATCGGGTGATTGACAAAAAAATCTCAGTGATGTGAAATCTTGGCTTGCGCAAGTTTTTTCACGGGAGGTGGCAGGGTAGGGTTACCTCTTAGAGAATGGGTGCTTTGTTCTGGTATATGAGCAAACACGAATTTGAGGTTGATTTGCAACCCTGCTCAGAAGTCATAAAATTACAAAGGGATCATCACAAAGGGATGCCTTGCCTTTTGTCGCTTCTTAAAGAAAAAAGCCTGTTTATGAAGGCTGGTAGACAGTGGGGAATATGATTTCACTTAAGAAAATTGGCAACTCCAGCACCAGGTCAGATCACTTCAAAATCAACAAAGAAGAAGTACTCTGGTTTGTTGTTGAACTTCGTTAGAATCAGCTGAGTGTTCAACTGAATGCTCTTGACCAATCACCAGCGTGAATCATCGGCACCGTGTGTTAGCCTACAAATGCCAATATCTATCTTAGTGTATCTAGCTCGCCCCCTTTCAAAGCCATCACCTCCTGATTTCAGCTACCCCACATTTCTCCTTTTGTCTCTTCCTCGGACCCTTTTCATCCCTGCGCTTAAGAACAGGTCAGGAGCAGGGTTGCCAAATGGCGATTTCTATCGCCAGATTTCACGAATCTGGCGATTTTGAAACGCGTCTGGCGATAGAAAAACTAATCTGGCGAAATCAGCTGATCTGGCGATAAATCTGGCGATTTTGATCTCAGTGGCGATAAATCTGGCGATTTTGATCTCAGTGGCGATAAATCTGGCGATTTTGATCTCAGTGGCGATAAATCTGGCGATTTTGATCTCAGTGGCGATAAATCTGGCGATTTTAGTATTTCTGGCGATAAATTTGGCGAAATGAGCAAATTTGGCGATAAAGTAGGCGAAATCGGGGAAATTTGGCGGAATAATTGGCAAAATCGCCCATTTTTTGGCGATTACTTAGGCAAATTTTGATTCTCTCTTTATGATTTTGACTTTCATTCTGACTGAAAACCAAGGATTAAGTATTAAAAATGGCAATCACTAAATGGAGAGAGCTTTGACCAAAGTATTGTTTCTTGATTTGATTGTGCTTTTACCAAGAACGAGGAAATTTTGTTTCGCTCTTCTGTTGTAGTACCTACTCCCTCCCTCTTTGCGACAAATCAATCCATTAGACGACCCATTATAAATTTTTAAGTCTCATTTACGTTGACGACTTTCAGGGACTCTATCGGGCAGCTAATTCCAACTCCGTTACAGACCAATGCTTTTATGAGACTGTTCTTTTCCCCACTTGGGTTTGATTTTTTTTGACATTTACATGGAATGACATTCTGTGTACCAATTGAAATCGGTAAAAAAATGCAAACTAAATTTTTAAACAATATAATTTGGGAAAAAGAGACTGTTATGAAGTCAAAAGCTTGGGCAAACGCATGCGTAACTGATTTTGAAAAATTCCCAATTTGATTTTCCTAATTGAACTGGCCAATTGAAATCCTAAATAAACTATGCATCCTATTATTTTGCAATTGCCCCTGTTTGGTTTTGGTTACGCCCTCTTTATGGTTTACTACTCATATTATAATATGGTCAAAATACAGGGCATGAACAATGAAATGTCATTGGTACAAAAAATATTTTTTTACTATTTGAGTGATCACGTTACATTTTGGGATTTTTCAATGGCAATTGGTCAGATTTCGTTAACGAACGAAATACCATTAACATTGCTTTTAAAGAGTTATAAATTTCATAACATTTCAAAAAAGAGTCTCAAAGATTTGGTTATTTAGCATCAGTAAAATTTGAATTTTGTTCACAAATTACGAACTAAAACGCGTTCCAAGTGCTAAAAATAAAAATTTATGAAGGAAAGTCATTATGGTGGCATTCCGTTTTGTTTCGAGAACTTTAGTCATGAAATGTGTATCAAAAGATGAAAGTTAAAATGAAAGTTGAAAAACAAAACTGAAGAATTGACCATTTGAGGTATTCCTTGAAGGTCACTGAAGCATGATTGACTAGATATGTACATAAGGTTGTTAGTAAAAAGAAATTTGGCGAAAATTTGGCGATTTTTCAAATGAGGTGGCGAATTCTGGCGAATTTTGAAGGCAAATCTGGCGATAAGAGCCGTCAAAGACCTGGCAACCCTGGTCAGGAGGTGGGCAATTTTAGACAGCAAAATCGAAGAAACGCTGAAAGGAAGTTGGCTTGGAGTTGGTTTTATCGTCGTTGAAGTGTTCGAATGGGAATGCTTCAACGACGCCGGAGAACTTCCCTCTTCGCATGCTTCCAGTCATGTTTCTCCTTGATCAAACCTTGTGTTTAGGTCAAATAATGAGAAGGTTTACTTGAAGTTGACTTGAAGTCAATGCTACTAGCACACCTTGGTGCATGCACGCTAAACATACCAGCTTTCTCCTCGCACCATTGATTACTGTAGGCGATATTGTTCAGAAAATTGTGAATATTGCACGAAAGGTAAGCATGGACTATTATTACAACTTGTGCAAACAACAAATCTGTGATGTGTGATGCATTTGCACTATGGTTACAATTACACAATTCAATTGCAAAAAAAGGTTAGAAAACAATTGTAAAAAATCTATAAAATTCGAAAAATCCGATAATTTTGACCAATTAGACAAACAAAACGAATCAAAACTTTACATATTCCGTGACGTACAATATGAAAAAAGCCAAAAAATGACGACTAAGGTGTTCATACAATATAACTTCCATGTTCCTTGTATATTATCAAAGTCAACTACATTTCGAAGTCATCTTAATCGCAATTAAATACATTTCAATACATGTAATTGCTTTTTTTTCCTTTTTCGTTGAGGATCCGTGAGGAATTTCTTCAATGCTGATAACTCCACGCAATGTAATTTTGGAGACCCACTTCATGTACGGCAACCAAAACCCAAAATTAAACGCATCTACTTTCTGGTGGCATTGATTACAAAGCGGAACAACGTTTTCTAAGATGCAGATCCCGCTTTGTTCATAGTTTTCAATACATATGAAAGTAAAGCAACCAATAATATTAACATTGTGCTAAGTTCAAGTTGCCGCATTCTTGCCAGGTTTTGATGGAAAATGGTCCGCCTGGTCCCAAGATTGGTCCGCGTGTGATTGCACCACAGGAACCCGATCTCGGAAGCGATTCTGTAATAACCCACCTCCATTCGAATCTGGAAAGTACTGCCCTTAGTCCGACACTCAAATCGAGTCTTGTGCTGGGCCAAATTGTCCCACGTGGTCTGCTTGGAGTGAATGGGGTGATTGCAATTGGCCTTGTGGGAACTCCTATCGTAATCGGACCCGAATCTGTTCCACCACTGAATCAGATTGTCGAGGGTCTGCCATGGAAACAAAAGTGAGCAATGAGGCCCCATGCGATCCAAGTGAGATTCCAAATATTATAGCTTAAAAATATAAGTAAAAATACTTACATTTTGATCATTTTCGTCAACATCAGCCATGTTGGCCTCTTCCACCATATTCAACAAATTTGGCCCCTTTTCATATTTTTCGGACAATTTTAGATTTTTAAAGTCTCAAAAAGTCTCAAAAAGGATAAGTTGGTCAACAAAATAACATATGCACCCACAAATGAAGAGGGTAATGGCCAAGATCATATTACTTGTTCCATTTTAATTGACGACCTGAGGGCGTTAGCCCTCGGGTCGTCAATAAAATGAAGCTCCTCCGGCCAGATATTGGCCATTACTCCATTTCTTTGCAAGTGCATATATAACTAATACTGAGTTGGTTCATGCTTCATATCACTCATATGAGAGCAAAATGCATGCATGCACTGCATTAAAATGCTTCAGTAAAAGAGTATAAGTGTGAATAGCCACCTATCTGTTCAAGATGCAGACCCAAAACGCAAAATTTTACTAGAATGGCATAATAATGTCACTGGTATAATAATCAATTTTGTTGCTGAAAAACCGCATGTGCCCCCAATGGGTCATTTTTCATGCTACCACTTTTTACTGGAGCTCTTTTCACTGTCTCTACTTTCTCTACGTTACACTTACAAGAGCAAAGCTGCTGAAGGTTGGAGTGTTTTGCCAATTCTTTTTTCCATAACATTACTATTTTTAGAAAAGGATCGCATTTTCTTTATGCATTTTTTGGCATTTTGTTGCATTTTTTGATGCATTTTTCGGTGTTTTTATTTGCATTTTTTGTGCACCCATCGTCATGCCCCCTGTACCCCTGAAAGGAGGGGAACTACGCCAAACCTCTGTTCCCCAAATACGTTGGAGGGTCCACAACTCAACACAACTACAAATAGCATCTCTCAGGTTATAGACTCAAGGATCTGCATCCCTACCACTTCAATGTGGAAATTTGGCCTAAACTCGGGCTTGTTCTATCCATTACCAATGACTTCATAGTAAGATACGTCACTTCGGCGTTCTGGCTTGTGTGCATTTTGGATCAGAGGATTTTTTACTAAGCTGGAAGCATTAAGTTACAAATAAGGGATTTATTCATCTGACTCTAGGGTGAAGCTAAGTTATTGAATACCTTTATTCTGGTTCTCCTAACATTATAGGTCTTCATTTGCCCCACTTAATTTTTTGCGGCTCCTGTTTGTGAGCGTCCAAAATTCCGGTCCTCTCACAATTTTCCGAGATTAACATAAATGTAGAGATGTCGAGGCAATAAATAAGTCTTGCTTTGGCAAAAGTGGCGGCTTTATACTTTCTGTTAATTAATATCTCGAAATTATAAGACAGTATTATTAAACATTTGCTTTCACTAGTGTTGCAATCTTGTGAATGTAAAAATGGTGTAAACTTATGCTTTTACTCATCTCAGAATGCGTATGATACTAAACATTGCTCAAGTCTTTGATAACTGACATGATTGCCTTCCAATATCAAAATCAAAGATAACAATGACAAGCGACGTCATTATTTTGATCATGTGCAGGATTTTCTTTTGGTTTTCTTTGTATGAAATGAACAGCCCTTTCAAAGCTGCATTTTCATAGAACCTGAAAAGCCATTGTGATGGAATGTAGTATTTTTCATGGTTTGTGGCTAATATAAAAAGTGCGACTTCTTCTTAAACATTCAGTCTTTGCAAGTGTATCCTCATGAAAGAAAACCAAATCGACATGAGGAAAATCCACATCGGTATCTTTTTGATTGGGTTTCTGATAAAACTTTGTTCCTCAAGGTGCATCTCAATCTATTTTTTCCCATTCGCTCATATTTTTATAACCATGAAAAGACTATGCACTGGCTTGCAACTAACGACCAAATGTAAAATATTTATCTTTCAAAGACTTTGTATCAGTTTCCCGATAACGGCCTTGGATTGATAAAATAGTCGAAATGCCAGTAAAATGTTGCAACATTTCGTTTCCATAGATTTATGATTTCAAGCCTTGAAACAACCTCCAAATTGATGACATCTACCGTTCTAAATACCGTTTTTTCTAAACTAGTCTTTATAAACAGCCCAATTTGATAGGACTTTAGGCAAAATCAACAAAAATATTCTCAATTATAATCAGGGTATGGCTGACCCAAACTAGCATTAAATACCACTATTTGATGTAAAATAACATTCATATGTCCAATCTCAAATTGAAATGAAAATGACATGGAAAAACGGAGAGGCGGACTAGCAAGAGGAGACATCACAACAGAACCTGATTTTGGCCAAAGCTACTTGGAGTGGTTCAACCACTGGCGCACGGTAAATAGGTCACAAGGTAAAAAGGTCACAGTAAGAAAGGTCACAGACCTACTCTACTCCGGAGGTAGCCAAGGGGGTGAACCCACGGACCTGGTATCTTCCTTGCTTGAAGATTATCTATCCCATGGGACTCTAAGATTTACTGGTTTGAACACAATTATGCCAAAGCAAAGGTACCATAAGTCAACAAGAAGTCATTCCCAACACTTTTTAGGACAATGTTCCCAACCCGCCCCGGATCCAGTGGACAGTGAAGGAGGGTGTTCCCTCACCCTCTGGAGTCAAAATTACACCATACAGTATATTGGAGAGCTGCCCATGGGCTTCTGAAAAAATCCGGTTGGAACACAACAACATCCATAAAAAAATGATTTTTCATCCTTACCTTTCTACCGTGACTTTTTTAGCTTTTGACCTTTTTATTGTGACCCTTTTTTCGCGTGATCGTTTTACTGTGACCTATTTACTTGCGTCCGTTTTGCTTGTGACCTTTTTACCTACATACAATCCAACCAGTAACTTAATTTGGCCCGTTATCAAAGAAAAACTTTGAACACTTAGAATTGTTAAGGATTATTTTCATGGCTTGAAAACATTTAACAATTCCTGAAATGGATTTTCTTAGCCAGTACGATTTTTAATCAATTTCTTGTCTCCTGCTTTATCAGAACCTTTGACGCTACTTCTTTCCTGGCACCATCTTCATTGTATAATTATAATGAGACAAATGACTTTTGCAAGAAACCTCATTTCATTTCTTGTGAATTGGTGTATGTGAACGTGAGCGCCATCTGCACTGGAAATGTCCTTTTTCTACCTGATGGAACAAAAGTTCATCAAAAGACACTTCTTTCTGGTACTAAATCCCTCAATTTGTCAGTCCAAACAAATTCAAAAGTTACAAATAATTCTTTCAGGGTCTCAAGAAGATCTGGTTACTGCTTACTATGAGTCTATGGATCAGTTGTCATCATTAACAGTGACATTCAGCACAGATCCTCACATCCTTGGCGTTTCTGGAGTGATCCGTCATGACGAAAACGTTCTTCAACTTGTTCGATGTTCAACCAATAATGATGGTTGCATAGCTTTAGTTGAAGAAGAGAGCAAAAATCTAGAAGAAATTGGACTGGATACCGAAGAATTAGAGGTGAACAAGTTTCTATGTGAACATTCCAAAATTAGACAAAACTTCAAGCCTGTTTGACAGATTTTTACGAACAAGAATGGATTTGATCATACTTTTGGCTTTATTTCTTCTCTTTAACCTTGACAAAGTCTTCTTTCAGGTTCCAAAGACTCGCGAATCAGCGGATCGTTCAACAGGAACATACCAAACTGACGCCAATGGCAATATCATAGCAACTATCAAGATCTATTTCACCCTTGAGTTTGCGAAAAAAGAGTTGGATATCGTTGGATTTGTCAACAACATGATAGCCACAACCAATATTGGTTATCTCAATTCTGGAATCCAATTTCAATTGCAGCTTTGGTGCATTGAATTACTTCCAGAAGTCAATGAGAGTCTGCCCATGTTAGCACTCTTACAAACTTTACCGACGATCAAAGGCGATGTCGCTACTTTGCTTGGATCCGCAGATTTTGCATTTGTCTTGTTGGGCGAACGTTCAGATAATTGTGGATATGCTTTTACGGGATCCGTGGCCTATCCAATTGGCGTTGCCCAACATGCCTGCGCTACAACTCAGTTTTCGTTTGGTCATGAGATTGGACACATTTTTGGTTGCAAGCACAATCGAGAGTCATATCCGTCTGGCCAAGCCTTGCCTGGTTTTGCTTTTGGATATTATTTTCCAACCGTGATGTATAGAACGGTGTTGGGGTGAGTCACTTGCTCCACATGGGTCAATTTTAAGAGCTTTAAAAATGCAAATTGCAGTGATGCCAATTAAAGTTTTTGGCTTGAGAATTTCGAGTTCGGTGTTGGATATGCCTAACAAAATTAAAAGCAAACATTTATTTAAAAAGAAATTCGCCCAAGATCTCCAAAAATAGTTTTAGTATTATAGGTTTTCCATCTGTTTGCCCCAAAAGTGATTTCCTTCAAGAAATTTTTCAATAAGTGGCAGTTGGAAACACCGTTATCAAAAACCCACGTTGATCTTTTAAATGATGCCCATTTCTACGTAATGTTGTTTCTCTCGGGTAACTCAGTATTTCCAACAATCACTTCATACTATGTCTGAACTTGGGGGAGATCAACTTGGGCGGAGTTTCCCATGGAGGAGTCTTCCGTGCGGTAATCGTTATAATCGAGGAGGTTACATTGGCCAAGAAGCACTGAATTTCAGAAGTGGGAGGCTAACGGTGAGAGTTATGATTTCCAGAAGGATTAATTCAATTGCCTTTTTCTGCAAACAAGACCTGGCTTGTATCCAGTAGACGACGTATTTCAATTTTCAGCTCGATCAAATGCCAGAGTGAAAAGTTATACTTTCTCAAAATTACGTACTGAAGAGAGCATACCGGTAGAATGAATGAGCCCGTCCCTTTTGTGGTAAAACAATTATTAGAAAAGGGATAGTTCATTCAGTCTTGGTAGTATTTGTTCTGAACTTTGAGAGAGCATAACTTTTGACTCCAACGTTCGATTGAGCTGAAAATTGAAATCCATATTCAAGTAAACAAAGACAATGTCTCATTTGCAGAAGAACGTAGTTGATTTGTTCCTACTGGAAATCATGATTCTTTTCGTTAGCCTTCCAGTCCAGTGAAATTCAGTGGTCTTTGCCTTGGCTGAGTGTAACGTTTTGAAGTTCATTGTTAGGGGACTATTCTGGCAGAGTTCATCTTTGATGGAGTTTATTTGAGTATGTTGGTGGCGGAGACAAATAGTGGTGAAGTTTCAGTGAAGTTTCACTTGGAAGAGTTCAACTGGCGGAAAATTACCGGGCTCATTGAAAGAGAGACGGATGGTCAACTGAAAAGAACGCCTCCTCTTTCCCAAGGACGGAATTTTTTAACGAATTACGTGTACGTCTTAATTTTCGCAATCAACTGTTTGAGGTTTTAGTTTCGGCCCATCATGACAAATTTGGCTCCATTTCATGCAGATATCTTTTGATTCATTTGCAGGAAAGTGCAAAACACTCGAACAAGGATCAATTACTTTTCCAACCCGAATGTTACATTCCTTGGCCAACCTACTGGAACCAGTGAGTCCAATTGTGCCCGACAGATCTCGGAAAAAGTGATTGCCTACGCTAGTATTGGATCAGAAAGCCAGAGTTGCGGTAAGGAAAATTGCTCACTCTTGAAATATAAGGCCCAATCATTAGTGACCTGAAATTGTGAATATTGCACGAAAGGTAAGCATGAACTATTATTACAACTTGTGCAAACAACAGATTTGTGATGTGCGCTGTATTTGCACTACAGTTACAATTACACAATTCATTTGCGTAAAAAAGATTACAAAAACAATTATGAAAAAAATGTACAGAAACCGAAAATCCGATAAATTTGTCCAATTAGGCGAAAAAGACGAATCAAGGGGTTCAATTTTCCGGGACGTAAAACACGAAAAATGCCAAAAAAAACTATGTCCCCTCTAAATCATTAAAGTCAACTGCATTTCGAAGTCATCTTTGTCGCAATTAGTTACATTTCAATAAATATAATTTGTTTTTTTTTCCTTTTTCCTTTATTATACGTGAGAAATTTCATTTATTCTTATAACTCCACGCAATGTAATTTTGTAGACCCACGTGTTCGTCATGTACGGCAAAGCAAACCCAAAATTTAACGCATCAACCTTTCACTTTCTGGTGGCATTGATTTCAAAGCGGAACAACGTTCTTCAAGATACAAATCCCATTTTGTTAATAGTTTTCAATACATATGAAAGTAAAGCAACCAATAATATCAACTTCTGCTAAGTTCAGGTTGTCTCATTCTTGTCAGGTATTGATGGAAAATGGTCCGCTTGGTCCCAAGATTGGTCCGAGTGTGATTGCAGCACAGGGACCCGATCTCGGAAGCGATTCTGTAATAACCCACCTCCATTCGAATCTGGAAAATATTGCCCGTGGTCCGACACTCAAACCGAGTCTTGTGCTGGGCCGAATTGTCCCACATGGTCTGCTTGGAGTGAATGGGGTGATTGCAATTGGCCTTGTGGGGACTCCTATCGTAATCGGACCCGAATTTGTTCCACCACTGAATCAGATTGTCAAGGGTCTGCCATGGAAACAAAAGTGTGCAATGAGGCCCCATGCGATCCAGGTGAGATTCAAAATAGTAGAGCTTAGAGATAAAAGTGAAATTATAAAATATTTACATTAAATTAGAGAACTGAAGAGAACAAGAGATCTGCTGGCAGATCTGGACAAACATTGTAAATTATGTATTTTTTAATGGTTGGTTGCAGATTTTTACTGCAGCTACAAGGAATGCAATTCCCTGTAAACAAATAAGTCATGAATATAATTTATACAATTAACATTTATACGAAATTTGGTCTACCAACGAGTTACTGTTGGCAGATCTTTACAACCCTTGAAAAGTGGGTTGATCAAGAATAGTATTGAAAAATTAATCTAACCCTGCTTTAAAAGCTGTTAGAGGATCAGCTCCTACATGTTCCCGACGAAGACAAATAGGCAACAAATTGAACAATGAAGGAGCCCGATAGATCCAGCCACATGTTTGAAATGCCTTCCCCACTTTCAACTGGATATGCTCATCAAACTTTGCATCATCTTGGATGAGAACTCCTAAATATTTCATGGACCTGCTCAATATCACAACCTCCATTGTCTTTGAGCGGAACATCTAATTTTTACGCCCCATACGTCATTGTGCGGAATTTCATCCCGTTCAATGCCATATTACTCTCGCCAACCCAAGAGTAGATTTTCTCCAAATCCTCAACTAAATATATTTTGAGTCCTGACCGTTCCTTCCACAAACTAATTTTGTGTCATCAGCATATGAAGAAATACTGGCTTTCGTTCTAAACTACTGGAGAGGAGCAATAAAGAGAATAAACAAGAGCGGACCTAAAATTGAACCTTGCGGAACACCTGACTTGACATCATACATGCCGCTAAAAGATCCTTCGGCTTTAACTATTTGCTTCCTTTCGCTTATAAAACTATCAATCCAAGTCAGGACCTTACCCTGGACCCCAAACTCTTTGAGTTGATCAAGCAAAAGACCATGATCTACCTTATCAAAGGCCTTGGCAAAGTTACTATAGACTAGATCAACTGACTCGTGACTTTCAAGCCCCTCAATGATCTGCTCGATGTGGTCAACTAGTTGGTTGACTGTACTAAAATGGGCTCGAAACCCATGCTGCCCTGGGGGAATGATATCATGAGCTTCCAAATACTCAACAAGCTTGGACTTCATGATCTTCTCAAAGACCTTTGCAATACTGGAAGTCAGAGAAATGGGCCTATAATTACTAGGGAGTGACTTATCTCCGCCCTTAAAAATTGGAACGACATGAGCTACTTTTAGAGAAGAGGGAAACTTGCCCTGATCTAAGATGCAACGCATCAAGTAGGAGAAAACTGGGGCAAGAATATGTGAGCATTTCATCAGAAACTGAGATGTCACACCATCAGGTCCAGGAGAACTCGACAGCTTTAAGCTCTTGATGGCCTCAAAAGCATCTTGATCTGTGACAACCAGATCCTCCAATCGATTATCCTGACTATCAATGCCAGTCTCATAAACAACATTGCTACACTCATGGTCTACTCTGTCTACCCTCTTTGGAATTGAAAATACACTTGGGAACTGATCTCCAAGCATATTGGCCATAACCTCACTATCATTGACGGTTTTACCGCCGACCTCAAAAGGTCCTACAGGATGCTTCATTTTTTCTCTTTGTATTTGCAAACGAGAAAAATGCCTTTGGATTAGTCTTAACCTCCTGGATCACTCTACTTTCCTTCTCTAACTGATCGGAATCAATGGAGGCCCTAATCTTTGATTGGACCACATCCAATTTGCTTTGGAGGCTGGCTACAACAAATGGATTTGAAGTACGTCGAAGTCTATTCGAAAGCTGACAACTCCGTTTGAACAACTTCTTCCTAACCTTTGAAATTCTAGACAAATAGCCCAGAATGATATAAAATATCACTTAAAAGGCACTCAAAATACATTTTGCGATAAAAAACTTTTTGCAGTATCAAACACACTCAAAGTAAAGTTGTTCCCCATTAAATTGTGGGTCCAAAAAATGCCATGATGTCTGGGTATTTTGATTCAAACCTAAAAAGCCATTCGGAACACTGTGTCCAGTAAGTATATTCACTATACGGAACTCTTTGCTCCCAAATTTATTCCCATCAGTTTTTATTACAATTACATTTCTAGGTAATTGTAATTAATAACATATGAAATAAAAATAATTGTAATTAATAACATATGCAAAAAAAAGTTATTGTAATTAATTACATATGGAATCAAAGTAATTGTAATTAATAACATATGCAAAAAAAGTAATTGTAATTAATTACATATGAAATCAAAGTAATTGTAACTAATTACATATAAAATGAAAGTAATTGTAACTGTAATTATTTGCATTTCGACCAATTTGATTGAAAATTTTCAATTACTAATTACATTTTCACCTAAAAAAACCTCTGGGTTGAAATATACTTCAAATTTTCCGCATTTTCCGCAAACATTCCGAAATTATTCAGTATGTAAATTGGTAAATTCAAAGTCGACAACTTTTTGATGCTCCTTTCACACCTAAAGAGAAATTACTTCTTGTAAGTAATTGTAATAAATTACAATCGAAAAATCGAAAATCGAAAGAAAGTGGAGTTACTGGATCCAAGCAAGCAACGAGCTTACTTTTTGGCAATCGAGGGAAAATTGCTCTTGACCATGACTTTTGCTTTTTTAATATTACGCTCCACTTTACAGTTTTAGTTAAATATTCAACTTATTTAGCCAAAACATACTTTTGCCTTTACACAAATTCCATGAATTGGAAGTTTTGTTGAGGTAGGTGGAAATTAAGTTGCTTCAAATTTTGTTTCTGACGGCTTGTGAAGATCTTCCAAGTTGGAAATGGGGAACCTGCCAAATTTACGCTAAGTTGGGTCTTTGTGACAGAGTTAAGGGCTGGTGTTCTCGAACCTGCACCTCGTGCCTTTGGAGTAAGTTATTTTTTCTTGCGGCTAAGGCCTGTTTCTGTACATTATCCCTTCATATTTAAATCAAAACTGTCGGTCATTTTAGCTCCTGATCCATGCATTGACTTTTTCTCAAATTGTGATTACATGGTGGCGAATGATGCTTACGAATGTCTTAAAGAGGGAGCCCCCGACGATGGGGCATGCAAACCGACTTGTGGAACTTGCCCTTGTAAGAAATCCTTGTTGTCTTTGTCTCACGAAAGATTTTTAGCCAATTAAACAAGGATTTTTTTCCAGTGAATGGTGGTTGGACGAATTGGGAGAATGGCGGGCCTTGCATCAATGGATACATCCTTAAGATCCGGACTTGTACGAACCCAGAGCCTGCTTACGGAGGAGATTTTTGCATTGGAAATAGCACGCTCGAATTTCCTTGCCTTCCGTAACTGATAATCAAAATTCACCATTAAACATGACGTATTGCGAATTCCCTTAATAACGTCTTTAATAGCGTCAATGACAGATGAGTAGAGGGGCAGAAAATATTTCATCGTGAAGGCCAAATATTTAAATGATAGTTAAGGCAAAAACATCAAAATATTTAAGAAAATATTTACCTCACACCCAAACATTTAAAAAACATTTAAATTTGTAGGTTTTCAGGGGAAATAAATTGGTATTTTTTGAATTTTGTTTTTAAATCCAATTTTTCGTGAACAATTGGCAATGGCAGAAATGCAAGTAGACCAATATTTGCAGTTAAAAATTCACGCTGAGTACTGAAAATTGTTTTTTTTCTTGACAGTTCTTATTCAATCCCTACATCAAATAATAATATACTGGCCAAGATTTGGTCGAATTTTCAATTCAGAGTTTACATCATTCTGTTTTGATTGGAGCTGCGGTTTTCTTTTTAAAATTTAAATCCGTAAATGTTATTTTCGAGGCCAAACTGACCAATTCAAAACTGACCATTTCTTGAAAAATTGGGAGATTTTAGCAAAATGTTTTCGGAAAGATCAGATTTTTGCCAAAACTTCAAAAGATTCTTGAAATAATTCATTGAAAAACGGGTATTTTCTTTTCGTTTTGGAAGAAAAAAACCAATATTTAAAAACTTTGCAAAACACCAAATTATTCAAATTAAATATATTTGTATTTAATTAAATATTTTTGGCCGCTCGACAGATGAGACATGTTTCAGGAGTTCAAGCATGTCCACGTAAAAGGTACACGAAGGAAACAGAGATCAGCAAATTCTGTCACCAAGAATTGGTTAAAGGTTATAGAGGATTTTAATCCAAGCTTAAAAAGTTCGCCAATAGATGGTGTGAAAATGGGGTCAGGTACTATGGACTAAGCTTACAATACTTTTCTTTTTACTTGCCCAAGGATGACGCTACGAAGGATTCATTTTAAGGTCGAAGGACCTACAGCTTAGGGCCGACACCAGCAATTTAGGACATGCGATGACTGCCTTTGATTCAATGAATTTTGATTATTTTTACTAATAACATTCGTTTTTGAGTGAATGGTGGAAAGTAACATTTTAACAACGGCAAATAACGAGAGAAAGACGTGTTTAATGGATGAGTGTAATCGAACGAATTCAGCTGGGGATTCTGGGGCCAAAATGGCTAGAGATGGGTCAGAGTCGAGACTCACCCTCCATAAAACTCAATCAAAATTCATGAGCCGTATTCGTTTTTTTCATTTTGACAATGAATTGAAGTAAGAGTTTTTCCTCACGTAGCAAACTAAAACTATGAAATGTCAAAACCTAGTTCTGACCCATCCCTAGCCATTTTGGCCCCAGAATCCTCAGCTGAACTCGTTCGATTACACTCATCCATTACTTGTGACGTCATGCAGGCGCTGGCTGTGGCCAAGAAAGGTGACCAAACTTCAAAAATTTGAAAAGCGTTGAGGCAACAATTTTATGACCGCCTATTCATATGTAACATATTTGACGGCTGGATTCTCCTAAATGATGCAAAATAGTTTTCAAAATTCTATCTTTAAGAAGAGTGACATTGATTTGCGCTTGAAACCTGTGCGATACTTATTTTTCCTCTTTCTCAAATTCTCACCCTCAAAGAGGAAACAAAAAGTTCGGAAGACCAGAAACGTCCATTGAGCAAAAGAGTGAAATAAATAGTATTTATGCACCTGCAAAGGAAGGGAGTAATGGCCAAAATCCGGCGGAGGGAGTTTCATTTTGTTGGCGACCCGAGGGCGTCAGCCCGAGGGGCCTCAATTAAAATGAAACGAGTGATGTCGGATCTTGACCATTCCTCCCTTCATTTGTGGGTGCATATGGTATTTTGTTGACCAACTTATCCTTTTTGGGGACTTCCGTTACAATTTTTCAACCTTAAAATCAGTTCAACCACGGACATTCGTACTATCCAACTAACATGCTTTGCTTACTCACGTATTAGGAGCAAGCTCCGTTCACCTCAAGTACATCAGTTGGTGTGTTGGCTACTCAGTGCCATGGTATAAAAGCCTACCACGACTTCTTCAGTGAATCATTCCCCGTCAATGAGACGGGGGCTTTAGACGTGCAAGTAATTGCGCGTCTGAGATGTATTTGTAAAGACATGATTCATTCATAGGGCAATAAAGTGATTGGTAGGGTAATAAAATGATTTGTAGGGTAATAAAGTAAGTTGTAGGTGAATAATATTGTGGACCTGCACTCTTCGGGCTTGGAGGAAGTCTCATAAAAGGAGAAGGCGTTCAATAAACATGGTTTATTCGTGTTCCTGGGGCCAATGCCATTCATCCTCCGTGAAAACGGAACCTGGCGTAACATTTGTGAGATTTCCCAGGTTAAGAAAACAGAAGAGGCGCCTATCGCGTTGGGTATTCTTGTGTGGAAGAAAAGGGTTTAAGTGCAAGGATGTTACAAAAGACTCCTACATTTCCTCAAAACATTTTCCTCCAAATGTGGTCCTCAATCCTAGAAAAAATATGACTCTGCGTCTATTTGATGCCTTGAAGCTCAGCAGAATCGTGTTGACACCAAACACTCGAAAGACGCTGAACAGTTTGAATCTCGTGCCCCAAGATATGTCCAATGGTCAGAAACCGGTCTCCGGTGATCAGATGCCGATGTCCAATGACCAGAATCCGGATGTCCATGAAATTAGATCGGCTAGTGATCCAAACAAACATGAGCTTAAATGTTTAATGAAGAATGCTGAGATCGTGTCTACATTGGAATGGGATTTAAACCAAGAACAGGAAACCATTGAAGCACTTGTGGACGCAGAAAAGACCAATGTTCAGAAGTTTTACTTGTTGGAAAATCAAAAGAATATCAACCATTCAACTCCTTCTTGTATTTCTGAGGTCTTAAATGCATATGAGGGCCATTTTGAAGAAAAAACCTACCAAGAAGATGACGATATAAACCAAAAAGAAGATGATAAATACTACCAAGAAAATGAGGTCCATATTGAAAATGAAGATCAATAGGACATGTATAAGGTTGCTTCAAGTGAGCGTTTTAAATCATTCCGCGGGCGGCAAAACAGGGCCGTTGGCTGTGCTGAGCTGCTCAGCCCATTTTGGCGAATCCAAGTTTTTCCCATTTTAACGTGCATTTGATGATTCTAGGTCCCTGGAAACGATCTAAATTTTACGTTATGATCCCGCTGCTTTCACTTGGTTGAAAATATGCCCAATTTGTTTGCTTGAAAATGATACAGAAAAGATTAGATCTTAACAGAAAGAAGCGTTAAAAAATATTGCATTTCTCTATATGTTAAGTATTTTGAAATATTGAAATGATTCTTTGGAACCCACTGAATAAATCAGCATCTTTATATTAGTGTTTGGATCAATGTTAAGTCCTATTTTTGCAATAGCACAAGGCCTGCTTACTTGCTTTTAAATCAATCACCCTAATATTATTTTTTGCATATTATTGACCCAATTCCAGCCAAGGTATTCTTAAGTGAAATACCGATCGTTTCCAAGGACCTAGAATCATCAAATGCTCGTCAAAATGGAAAAAACTTGGATTCGCCAAAATGGGCTGAGCAACTCAGCACAGCCAACGGCCTTGTTTTGCCGCCCGCGGAATGATTTAAAACGCTCACTTGGAGCAACCTTGTGCATGTCTAATTGGAGGATGAAGTCCCTCTTCGAGATATTCCATCAAAGGTCACGCAGAAGCTGGATATCAATGACCAAATGCAAACTCACGAAATCGAAAGCAAACACGGATTACCTGATGGAGGATGCTTGGAAAGAAATAATGGGAGACTGTTAGATTGGGACTTGACCCCACCATTGTCGTTGGACCAAATGTCTTGTTCGTCCAACCCCAACAATTTTTTTCAATACGTATCAGTACAAGAATTAGAAAATTTGGATGTGGATTTACGATTTGGTGATGAACTAACGCAAGCTGACTACTTGATTGAAAGGCAAAAATCGCGAAAGATTTGAAGCGGAAGGTTGTTAGCAATGACTGCCATTATGATAACTCATTCACCTGGATCACAGAGAGTTCGGAGGAATTTTTTCAAATTCCTGTACCACTCAAAGTTGACATCCTTTTTTATTTTTTTTATCTCATGTCTTCGGGCTTTCTCGAAATCAACAAGACATAGAAATTGCCTTAGGGTGGCCAAATTCAGACTCGTTATGCGACATTCAAGTTTTCCGAAAGATTTCCAAATTATGGAACGATCTTTTGGTAACCTGAAAAGTTTAGGAAATAAAGACAAAGGGTTTTACCCAAGGGTTCACTTTTTGTTTTGCTTAATCAAAGACACTGTTGGTTACCTCCGGCTTTCTGTATTGGACTACAGAAATGTTTTGAATCTGTTGCTACGTAGGCAGACTGAATTCTTAGTCAGCCATGATGGTCTAGGAAACAAAATGAGGACGTCTGCTTTACTCGAGTATTTTTCCATCAAAATGTTGGAAAAATGTACCCAAAGATGGCTTTTTGCCTTTATGGGTGGCTCTTGTGATTCTATGGAGTTGAAAAGTGCGTATTTTCTCAACAGAAAGCAGTTCTACGAGTGCTTCATTGCTATCAAGAAACGACCAAAACTCAAGCAACAAAAACTTGTCCATGGTCTTCAAAATAAAGCTTACAACTGATCTAACTCATTCCACCTGTTGAGATCAATTTAGAGTCAATCGACAATTTGTTAGTGGGCCACAAAATGAAGTTTATAAGGACTTAATAAGAGAAACTTCAGACCATGTTTTGAAGTGATGTGACATCATGGTTTTACTGACCTCGTGATGCAAAGGAAGCCTTGGGATGCCAAGAAATGAGTTTATACAGCTTATACCCTTCCTTTCGTCCATGTTTCATCGATTTAAGTGGTGGACTATTTTATATTTCAATGAGGAAGTTCGCCAATGATCGAGTCCTTGCTTTCTATAGTTCGAAAGCCATTATTGACTATCCAAGTACCAATGTGTGTTCAACAAGTTCGTCAATATATTCACCAGGAGCCAACAATCAACCCAGTTCAAGGCAATCTTGACAATTTTCAGTTTCAATTTGCTAAAATTTTCATTTATGGACAATAAACACATTGTCTGTTGCGCGACAAAACACTTTTTGTTCCTACTTTTCCAGTCGTTTGGTACGATAATTTTTACGGGATTGCATTGACACGTGTATGACATGCTCTTTATGCTAAAATTGGCATTTTTTATCCTCGAGTGTTCAAAACGCCCGGCATTGGCATATGTCCATTTTCAAATGTTAGACTCCAGATTATTTGTTCAGTTCAGGGTTGCCAATTTGTATTGATCAGAGTTCAAAGTTAGGTCATGGTCAGAAAATAAAAGATTAACATTTCAATGCTTCAGCAATGCAAATGTTACTTGGAAATTTATGGTTAGTAAGAAAGTGCTCAAAAGGACTTGTTTTTTTCCACCCCAAAAATACTGAAATATTGGTTGGAAGTAAGATCAATTTGGCAGGCCTGGAATATTTCAGGGTTCAAAATTATTTGATCATTAGCAAAATATGAAAGGAAAAATGTAAGAAAATGAGTCGTAGTGGAATTTGATATTTTGTGTACAAGTAGAGGAATAACAAAGAAGTTGTGTAAATGTAATGGCTTGCATTGCTAACAACATTTGTCTTAGTACCAACCGGCACCCAACGTGTGGTGTTTCTTCCGAGGTGCTCCGAAGAATTATGTCGGAAGAGATGCAACTAGTAATGACTCTCGTCAGGCTACGCCAAAATTATCCTTTATTGGAACTGGCCTTGAGATGGGGTATCAGCAAACGAGTTATAGGAGAAATCTTCGCAACCATGATACAGTTAATGTACCACAAGTTTGGTTTGACAAGGTCGAAAATGATTGCCTTACGGGAAAATTTGACACAACCTCATTCGTTTCGAAACAAACTATTGAGAAATTGTAGGGTAGTAATTGATTGCACAGAGTTTCATTGCGAATCAAATTCAAATTATGAAGCTCAAGGAAACTTGTATTCACATTACAAGCATCACACGACCATCAAAGTTCTGATTGGAGTTAGCCCCACAGGAGCATTATTATTTGGTAGTGAGGCTTTTGAGGGCTCTATTAGTGACAAATCGATTGTTGCCAAATCCGGATTTCTAGATTATATCAACGAAGGTGATGTTGTCATGGCTGACCGAGGATTCACTATTTGGAATGAGTTAGCTGAAAAAAAGGCCTCTCTTTTGATTCCTCCTTTTACCAAAAGCGGTGGAAAGCTCTCAGCCAGCGAATTGTACAAAACTAAAGTCATTGCCAAGGCCCGAATTCATGTTGAACGATTCAACGAGCGTTTAAAGAACTATAAAATACTGCAAGGGGTAATTCCTGCCAATCTGTTTCCTCTCACTACACAAATGATTTTTGTGTGTTCAAATTTGGTCAATTTTGGCCCCCTCTATGCGCGAAATAAAGATATGAACGGCATTCTTTGGTTAAAAATATATATATTTACATAACTGGATTTCGTCCAAATGCGTTGCCAAAAAAAAGAAACTGAAAAATGTCAAGTCTTGAAAGGCGGATCTTAGAGTGAAAGCGGTTTCAATTTGCGGGGACACCGATGTTCAAAATATTCCACTTGAAAAACTCGCATGTAATTTTTTTTGACAAGCTCCATAGCTTGATCAAAAATTTTTTTGTCGGGTCTGATAACTTCAAGGCTTGTCCATTTTTCAGTCTACCAAAACAGGTGTGCATACTTTGCTCCAGTGACAAAGATGTTCAATTGGATCTGGTAATAGTATTTGTGCGACTTCTTCAGACTGAGAAAGTTATCTGACTTGATGGCAAAAGGAAGAGTCCTTTTTCTGGCCAAGGAAAGATCAGCCAACTCGTTGAAATCAATTTGTCTTAGGGAAAAAGGGCATTTGATTTCAAGAGAAATTAGCCTATCATCCTCGATAATAATTCCATCTGGACTTGATCCAAACAATGGGTCAATGTCAAAGATGAAAAATCCGCATTGGTGTACTTTTACCCCATGAATGTCTTGGTATAATTTTCGGGCAATACCTTCATTATCTCTACCCCATTTTACTGACACAAGATGACTAATATCTCTTTTTTTCCCACAAACTGGTTGCCAAGCTAAAAGGAGACGTAACAAAGCTTTTAAATGTGCTGCCTGCTATCCCAAGTTCCCTGTATCTTTGCCAATCGTCACTTTCTGATTGTCCCTCGGTCCCTTGCACATGGAGACCGCTTTCTGTAGAAAGAGTCAAATCTTGGGAAACAAATTCAATTTGGAGGCTCAAGCTGTCAAGGAGCTGTTGGCAAAGAATCTTCAAGACATCAATCCTCTCTGGTGTGAGAGTATAATCTTCGTAGTTATACCTCACTACAGTCTGCAGTGCGCTTGTGGGCAAATGAGCTCTCTCAATACAATAAAGGAGGTGCTCAGTGGGATCTTGGTCCATCATTTGAGGAGCAGGGTTGAAATCAAGATAGCGAGAGGGGTCCAACTTCTTCGTGTACCTGAAATATCAAAGATCCATGTAAAATTTTACTGAATTATAAATTTAACTGGTTGCGTTTCTTATCCTCGTGGCTAGGTTGGTACGTGTTTCTTTGAGCTGGCGAAGTCATTTTTAAATTTCAGAAACTCTTTAGAAGAGTTTTGAGATGTAAATGCTCGTTTAAGTTTAGACGAATAGAACTGTCAAATTAGACGAAAAAAGACGAATAAAATTGACCGATTAAACGAAAAAAGACGATTAAAAGTTCCCATAAAACGAAAAAAAAGCCTATAAGACGAAAAAATCGAATCTATTTCCCAAAAAGGCGAATGAAACTGTTTTACAAGAAAGAAGACAAATTAAGTGCGCGTACGGACGAAAAAGACTTCTAAAACTGCTCCCACAAAATAGACGATACCAGGGAAAAATCTGTCTGTTTGTGCAAAAACGGCGAAATTGAGATAATTAAAAAAATGAATTTATCAATGGGCAAGAGATTTTCGGTAGTACATACGACAAATACAAACAAAGAGTTCAAAAATGCCTCTTTTGAAGGAGCGTTTTCTGTAGAGCTGAAGTCAGATGTGTATGTTGGGCAACACTACGAGTAAAAGTTAATTTGTAAGTGTGGATTGTATTTTGTTGGTGCAAAACCGCAACTGACAATCAAATTGTTACTTTGCAATACTAGGTGGGGTGAAAAGTAACCTCCTTGACCGGCAAAATGCAATCCTATTGCAAAGTATGCTTATAGTGCCTTGTAGTTCATTCATATTTAGGCATTCATTTCAAATTTCAATGGATTATTGGCCTTCATTTCGTTAACTACGAGTGAAAAAATATGATATCATGCAGGGCATATTCCAAAGAACGCTACTCCAACGACTTCAAAGGCTAACATGATCCATCAATAAAAGATTAATTTTTGATCAATCATTTTAATTTACAAATGATTTGTCTCGTCGACCATCAAATTCAGTCAACTACAAATCAATGCCGAACACTTCAAGATCTTAAAAAACAAGAAAGACAGGAACTTACCGTTGACAAATATTTGACGATCTTTTCGAAATTGAATGTCCGAGGAATCATTGTTTGAGAGCACATTGGGGTTATTTGTAACCATTGCAAACTCGTATCGTCATGCTCAGAACTTCGGAGATTGGATGGAGCAAGAAGCAGTGGATGGAGGCTTGTAAACGTTAAACGTCCAAAGATTGGCCGAGAGAGGTTGCCTGGCCAAGTAATAACATTCCGTGAAAAAAGACATTAGGAGGAAAAAGGATATTTCTTGATTAGATAGCTCGAAAATAGTCATTTGTTACATTTCAATAACATGAAAAACACAAAATTCATCGTTTTTGATTAAAGAAAATGTAATTATAATCAAGGAATTTTTTGGCCTTTTAGTTGAAAAGTTTGAAATTACTTTTAAAGGAGTCTTTCTAGCAAGAAGGTGGAATGATATAGTACCAGGTTCATATGTGAGTCTACTATTGTTTTGTCATTTTATGATAAATTGCAAGATTACATCTCAACCTTCATCCAGACCTTAGATTGGTCTACTTGTAGTTCCTACTTTACATTTCAACCTGTATTTCATTTTCACATGCTTGAAATTTCTTTTTGTTTTCATCCTTACAGTCTTACCAATTGGGCTGCAACAAGTCTTTAAAATGACACAGGATTTGGATTATATTGATTGTTTCCTAAACTTGGGAAAGAATTAGGTCCTGTTCCAGGAATAGTCTGTTTTGAGTCTTTGAAAAAATGATCAAATGTACCAATCTTAAGTATTAAAATCATTGACATTAATTGCAAATCTTTAATTTTAATCTTAAAAATATAATTGCTACTTTATAATTCTTGATCTATGAGAGTTCTGGCCACTTAGCCATGCTGCAGCCTTAAATTTCTGGGTGGGTGTGAATTGCCAAGATAGGAGAAAGGAACGAGGCAAAGTTTAAAATATCCAACAAAGTGTCAGAAAAAAAACAAATACAGCACTATTTTATGAGTTACATCAAGGGAAAACATTCACAACCTGGATTTTTTAGAGCTAAGGGTCAGCAGAAGAAATTATATTTAAAAGTTATTGTCAAAAGATTCCTTTATATTAACACTTACTTGCACGTTCACTTCTGAAGTATAACAATACATTATAATACTTGCTTTTCTAGCTTTTTACTAGGGGCAGGAACTTAAGACTAGTGATGGACCGAAAGCACTTTCGGCCGAAATTTCGGTTAAGGTTTCGGTTTTGCCTACCGAAACCGAAAGCAGACATGCACTATAAAGGACGGAGTTTGGCAACAAAATCGAAAAAAAAAATCGTCCAAAAACCACTGAAATTCAAGTTTCCCGATTTTTCAAAATCTACGCCCTACCCAACATCAAACAAATGGGCAATTTAATTTTTAAGGTGGATTTTGCATTTACACAATTTTGTAGTCAGCTGCTTTCGGTTTCGGTTTCGGTTAAGCCCTCTTTCGGCTGAAACTTTTGGTTTCGGTTATGAGCCCTTTTGGTCCATCACTTCTTAAGACGAATAAGCTTATTCGTCTTTTTTTGTCTTTTTGGCCTTTATTTGTCGCAATTTTTTTTTGTCTAATGTGGATTTTATTCGTCTTTTTTCGTCTACTTGTCCAAAAAATTGAATTTTCTTAGATTTCAAGCGCTTGCAGTGTTATTTTTTCAAATTTTCAAGCAAATAAAAACTTAAGAAAAAAGAAAGTTCAACCAATGGGGCCTGACCATCAAGGCCAATGTAATATTTTGATTGTCAGTTGCGGTTTTGCACGAACAAAATACAATCCACGCTAATAAATTAACTTGTACTCATACATTTGCTTGACAGACACAGAAAGAAAAAGATTACTATTGGGTTGAAAAAGCCATCAAAACAATTATTGGATTTGCAAATCTGATTTTAAGTATAGCTGTACAAAAAACGTTCCTTTAAAAAGGCATTTTTAACTCTTGGTTTTTATTTGACATATGTACTACCGGCTAATTCTTGCTCATTAGGTACTACCTTTTTTAAATTTTCTAGATTTCGCCGTTTTTGACAATCAGATCAGTTCAGACACATTGGTCCTTATCAAAAGGGACATACATAACGTCTATTTTGTGGGAGCAGCTTTAACCGTCTTTTTTGTGTGGACGGGCATCTAATCTTTCTTCTTCCTTATAAGTTAGGTTCATTCACCTTTTTGGGAAATTAATTCGATTTTTCCATGTTGCAAGTATTTCTTTTCTTTTTTTCCATCTGTTGGGAACTTTTATTCATCTTTTTTTGTTTAATCTGTCAATTTTATTCGTCTTTATTCGTCTAATTTGACAGTTTTATTCGTCTTAACTTCCTGTCCCTACTTATTACACTAATCTTTGTTGTACTGTTCTTATACGTTGATCTCAGACAATTTAGGGAATGAAATGGAATGTTGATATTGATCACGCATCCTCTCTCAGCCGATCTCTGGACGTTTAACGCGAACCCCAGCTCTCAAACGGAAAACATGAGGACTAGCTCTGAGCCACCACGAATTGTTATATGAGAGAGGGGTATTAGCGGTTTATCGAGTGCTGCAGATGAGTCGCCTCCCAGATCGGAAGATAGTTAGGGCCGATAATCAGCAGTGTTCACGGAATTTTATGTTACGATCAAATATAACACGAAGGTCTGTTTCAATGTCTACACTCTCACGTTCCTGGCCTTTCAGGATATACTTGGGAGTGGTTTTTGGCCTCTTTCCAAACCTCATCATCTTACACTTATCATCCACATTGAAGGTCATTCCATTATTCGACGCCCATTCTTCAGCTGAGTTCAAGGCACTTTGGACTCATCTCGTCTTGAGGTTGCAAGATAATCCCGATGATCTTCAAATCATTCAGAATTTTTATCATCTTTATAGATGTAGTCCAATCTAGGCATGAAGGTGCTCTCTTGCGGTTGGTTAACCATTGATGTCTTGTGTTGACTGGTCTTCTCATAATTGATCTTTCTCAAAGTTGTGAGCCTTCAACCAAAAGTAATCTGTCTCTGTATCTGACAGTTGCCACTTCAATTCCTCGTGCTTGTTCTTGTCTAACTGGTGATGATTTCGTTGGTTTTTCCCATTCATTTTCATGTTGAATCACCACACCAAAGTTTGCAGTAGTGACAAGAGAATACCAATAGAGGTTGTGAAGAATTGTTTGTTATCCCCCTCTATTCCCGCCCTGCCAGCCTGCCTTGTAGACATCGCCATAGGCCAGCCAGCACTGTCCATGCACTCAGGAAGAGACAAAACTCAACATAATTTTAACTATTTTGCAATATGTGAGATATTGAACTGATAAATAAGTATTATAATTGTTTACCGATATCAAAAAGGACATTGGTTGGTGACATTGTTGGCAAATTACTTGAAATATTAGGTAATTTGTCTCTTTCCAAGTGCCTGGACAGTGCTGGCTGGCCTACAGCGTTGTCTACGCGGCAGGTCATGGCAGCGTCCATAGCGAAAGACAACAATCAATTCTTCACAACCTCTATATTCCCTAAATCTTTTTACGAAGGGAGGGAGACTCCCAACCCTACGAGCATAGATATAGGCGCGAAGCGCCTAGATTCCCAACCTGGAAGTCATCTGATGGTTTACTACCGCCATCTAGTGATGTTATTTTGAAACTCGGTACCGAGATGAACTTAGTCAATTCGAGCCAAGTGGGCTTGTTTGTGCATGTGCGCAATACCTGTTTTTCGGTTTTAACTTCAGAGTTGCGCCGCAAGGGTCTGTCGTAGGGCTGGGAGTCTCCCTCCATAGATATAGGCGCGAAGCGCCTAGATTCCCAACCTTGAAGGTCCATCTATTGATGGATATTTGAAATTCGGTACCGAGATGGACTTAGTCGTTTTTTTCAAACTCAGTGAATCAGAACTCAAGCACAGACATACACAGATATGACAAACTGAGCTAAATGGGTGCTTTGTTTTGAAGGAAAAGTCACAGTTTGTTGTTGTACTGCATTCAGTTACTGCTGCAAAACAAGTATGTCCAAATCAATTACTCATTACCATCTGCTTTTACAGCCACCAAACTTATTTCCACCTTCAAAATGATTTGATAAGATATTTCAAGACAATATCTTATTTCCAAACGAGGGTTTGGCAGAAGGACTATTATCATTTACGTGTCAAATAATTGCATGCAAAGAGCAACTGTGTTTATTGCGTAAATAAGCAATTAAAACCCCTAAGAAATATCAGAACTCAAATTTGAAATTTGTTTATATGTCTGCAACATGTAATTTATCCCAATACAAACAAAGATTTTCATGTGTGGAGCAAGTAAATTTGGACATACTAAGTTGAAAACTGGAAAAGTGGAAATTCAACAACTTTCCCCACATTCTGTGTCTTCAGCAAAAAGTAGTGTTTTAAGACCTGGTAGTATGTCGCATCTGGGGATATCTATGACCTTGAGATGTTGTGATCTTGCATGCATTGTGACTGAAGTGTAAAGTAAAAAAAGCCTTTTGAAAAAATACACATATCATATCATCATATTGAACTAGCTGTATCTTTTCAAAAGCAAAAGAACATTGTCCTGTGTGTTTTAAAGCAATATATCATTTGAAGTCTTTAATTAATGGTTGGGCTTTTTGTTTCCATCCACGATGTTCAATTCCGGAAATTTGTTCAACATTCCTATCAAGTGGCCACACTGAAGGCTCTCCCTTTATTCCTCGGTTGCTCCATGGACAGGGTTGCCGTTTAAAAAACAGTTTAGCAACT
>CM021317.1:2024931-2040435 GCA_010645155.1 Tigriopus japonicus | reverse complement strand
TTGAGCCAAGTGGGCTTGGTTGAGCAAGTACTTTTCCCAGCTAACAGGTTTGCCAAATTTGCTATGAACGAAGAATAAACTTGCCATCCGAATTTCACTAAATCAGGCTGATTCAGCTAAAAAGGGCCCATACCTTTGAAAGGATGTATTTTTAAGAAAATTACACACTTCAATTCTCTCACATGGGGAAATGCAAAATATTGCGAGAATACTAACAAAAAGATTTGGCATTTTACTTTTTCATGCCGGCAACTCTGAGTAAACGAGATTGTTCTGGAAGTGTGACTTCTAAATCTCGGTCTTGATTAGCCTCAAAAGTGCATTCATGTGTGGCCTAGAACCGAAACAAAAAAAAACCATGGTTTTGCAAATGCTATCCAAATTGAAATATTTTTTTTGTATCACTTCCACTATTTATTGCTAAATTATTAAGGTCAAAAGATCATCGAAAATGCAACTTGATATTTTTTTCTTTTAAGTCACACTGCACGTATCTTAACTCTTCCAAGAGCAACTGCCGGCAACTGCATCTTCCAATGTTCCTTGAGGTTGCCAAGTGTATTGGTGTATTGCCCAAGTAATGCTTGTCAACAACTTGTTCTTGGGTGTCTGTGATGACTCATTACTTGCCCAAGTCACATCACTAGTTTCAACTTCAGAGTTGCGCCGCAAGGGTCCCTCGTAGGGTTGGGAGTCTCCCTCACTGGAAGTGTGGCCAAGCCGTCTCTGCTCCCTCACTAGAAGTGTGGCCCATAGAGGTCTATAGAGAGGCCATTGTCGTCATTTTGTCTGCCTTGTTTACTGCTGAAATTGGCCAGAAGTTGCGTAAAAAGGCAAATATTTCCGAACTATATCATACGATTCTTGCCCAAACAAGTAGAAGATCATAGTACAAATGAAAGTGCGCAAGACAAATCTTCAATGCCAAATCCCATAATTGTGTGATTTAATTCATATGAATTGACCGTCATCTTCATTGAACACCTTGGCATGATTTGGGAGAAGCAAAGCGTAGACAGGAGGCCACATGGCCAAATATTTTCATGTTTTTCAAAATTTTGCCTTCTGCGAATACGTTTGTTTGGGCAAGTCTCAACTAGTCACTGATGATGAACGGCCCTTGCTGCACACAATGAAATTTCACGACCGGCCTGCCCTGGTATCTCCACTCTGGGACCTCTGTGGTGTGGCCAAGCCGTCTCTGCCACGAGGATCCCTATCGGCGCATCTCAGAAGAAAAACGGGTATTACACACATGCACAAGCAAGCCCACTTCGCTAAAATCGACGAAGTCCATCTATGGACGTTAGTCGGAGTCACTAGCATGCTACACAGACGTCGACACGACAGCTGACTCAGGCCAGCCAAGTTATGGACGTTAGTCGGAGTCACTAGCATGCTACATAGACGCCGACACGACAGCTGACTTTAGGTTTGCCAGAAATAGTGGACGTAAAGCCATGCCATTGGGTCAAAATATGTGTATTGTAGACGTGAAGTAATCAAATACAAGTGATCTGCTAATACATTAGATATAGGCCATGCCATTTTGAGCATGTTCAATCCCCCCTTGTTGAAGGTTATAAGAATATCAAATCTGAGTAAAGGCTTCAGACAGGTCAGAAACTAAAATGTAAAGAGGACTTTCAGGATAATTTATGGATGAGTAACATATCTGTAAGTTGTGAGTCATGCAAGTTGGGTGACAGAAGAGCTAAAAAACGAATTTTGTTGTTGACAATTCAAGAAAAGGCAAGATATTATTAAGTTGTTCAACTTGTGGAATGGATGAGAGTGATGAAAATCCCCACTTTGATCCAGGGGACTTTTTGGGGGAAAGTTGGTTCTTAATGCTTTTTCAGGAAGAACTTGCGTTCTGATTAATGTTCATACAATGGGAGATTCCGCGAAATTCTGGTGGAAACCATGCTTCCGACTCCTGCAGAAGCACATTACTAAAAAATTCATATCAAGTTTGTATGGAAATTCCCAAACTATGAGGTATGTTTCAGACTCAAGAAACCAAGAGGTACAATTTTGATTTACTGAGTCAGCATAACTGAGCCAATAAAATACAAACAGATTAGAATTACAGGACACCCAGTGCCTCCCTAATCTAGATCAAAAAACAGAGCCACAACTACATGAAATTAAGTTCATGCCTTCAAATCACTCTGGAGTGATAGCTTCTTCCTGTAGTCGTTCGTTCATCTCGAACTTGTATCCATCAGTTCAACTCGGTCGTACATACGTTTGTATCGCGACGACCCCTCCAACAACCCTGATAGTCAAGACAGTGTGTGCAAGTAGAGGGATGGCTTGACTGGCCTGAGTCAGCTGTCGTGTCGGTGTCTATAGGGTCTCAGCATCCTTTTGTTTTGAAATTCTTCACTAAAATCTGCTCAGAGGGTGACCGATTCCCACCCCAACTGTAACAGCTTAGTGTGTAGAAACGGATTATTTTGCAAGAAAATTTTTTTATGTGTGAATCCTACAGACAAGCCTAGAATAATTTACACATCCAAAAGGCTGCAAAAACCCAAACCTAATCCACCCAATGCAGCTTCTTGAATCAACGTTTTCTCAAGTCACCTTGCTGTAAAAAAGTAGGACATTCTCCTGAATTCAATATTTGTCTGCCTAATTTGGATTAGAATTGAGAGTTAGCAATTTCAAAAATTCAACCAAACCACATCGGTACTTTTTAATTTAGTCATTAAACCTTGAACAACACAATTTAGTGAGATAGAGCACTTTTTGTCAGAAATTGTAGCATTGAATTCAGAACAATGTCCTACTTTTTCTCTTGAGGTCACGTGACAGCTGTCCACATCATCACAAAACGTCACGAGGCCGAGGCCCACATACTAGTGACTCCGACTGCCGTCCATACAGCCAAGCCATCCCTCTACTTGCACTCACTGTTTTAACTTTTTAACTTGTTTTTCAGGGTTGTTGGAAGGGTCATTGCGATACTAAAGTATGTACTAAAGAACCTCATGTACAAAGAAGCGAAAACTTGACGCTAGCGACAGAAAATTTAAAGCGGCGAAATGGCCAAGCTTGAAAAAAACCAACAAACCAAAACCTCCAGTAAACACACGTTCACTCGGAATCTACAAAGCCTGAAAAATGTATTGGATTCTCATTCCTAAAAGTGCTCGTGTACTCTTTGCTCATTAAGAGTAGTTCTCCCTTCGTTTATGTAATTTCATGTCCATATTCAAGGTCTTGCCGTGTGATTAAACCGTCTAGTCAGCAACTGATCCGTAATTTTTGAGAACTATCATCTTCTCCATCCATGGACGTCTCGGGTGGACGACTATCGGAACAGAATCGCCCAACCTCTCCGACCCCTTGGTTGGCTAAAATTCTGAGCCCATTTACTGTAGACTCATTTGACTTCTCAAGTGATGTTCAGGGTTAGACTTATTTTGACTTGAGCCCAATCAAGACTAGTTATTCAAAAAGAAGAATGGACAAAGTTGTGCAATAATTGAACATTGAATAATGATTTCTAAATGAATAGTATGTTTTGGGTCCATCTCATTAATCTTTTCTCAAATTACTATGACAAAAAATTAGAAATATGACTTGCCCTCTAAATGCTTGTGACCCTTGACAACGCCAGCAGTTGTCGATAAAGGAAGCACTTCAGTTTGTCCCTGGTTGTGGTTGAATTTAAACCATCAGGAAACAAAAATCCATAAAAACAAGTCAAATGTGGTCTTTAGACTTTTTTGAAGGGGTGTGAAGTGAAGTGGTGGGCACCAGGGTGAGACGAAAGGGGCTCCATGAGTGGTGGGGAACTTCAGCCATCAATGACCAACAAACACAAATGTTGAAAGATATGTTCAGGAGTTTCCATTCACTTGGATCTACTGAAGTGCTTACAAAGGTAGGCAAATCTAGATTTATTTGAAGTATGAATAACCAATATGTTGCAACACACCTCATTTTGGTTGCTTCTTTTGGATGCATAACAGCAAGGCTAGAATGGTTAATGACCAATTTTGTTTCGCAGAATGAAACCTATCTCCACATTTTTTAAACACATAATCCAAAAATATTTAGGGCACTAAGAACTGGCCTTCTAAGGTCTTTATGTTAACTTTTTCATTTTGTTTGTTTTAACTTAACTCTGCAATGGACTATACTAGTGATGGACCGAAAGGGCTCATAACCGAAACCGAAAGTTTCGGCCGAAAGAGGGCTTAACCGAAACCGAAACCAGTGTTCACTGTTTACAAAATTGTTCAAATGCAAAATCCGCCTTAAAAATTAGTGCTCGATGTTGGGTAGTTGCAAATTTTGAAAAATCTTAAAACTTAACCAATTTTTTTTTGATTTTGTTGTCAAACTCCATTTTATATAGTGCTTGTCTGCTTTCGGTTTCGGTAGGCATAACCGAAACCGAAGCCGAAACCGAAATTTCGGCCGAAAGCGCTTTCGGTCCATCACTAGACTATACAGTCCTAAAAGGTGTAAAAATATGGAATTGACATGGTGATCAAAATTTTGTGCTTTCAATTCACTTGCCATTTGCATTGAGCATTTGTTTATTTGTAACTTTTTTCTTTATTTTACAATGTTTATACATTTTACTTGCTGGTTGTATTTGTCAATAGTTTAGGTCCCATGTGGTGACCAATGTTGTTAAACAGAATTTGTCTAGAAATTTATATTGCCCTTTCATGTGAACCAAATGACGGCTTAGCAATGTTGATACAATTATGCCTAACATAGCATTGCTCCATCAAGATCAACAAGTCAAGATTGGCAAATAGAAGTCAACAGTGTGTTCAATCTTAAGCCCTCCATCAAGTGTTTGGTTTGGAGGCTGTTCCCCATTTTACTTATGATGCAAAAATTTTGGACAATCTATCAAATCCAGTTCACTTTGAAACAGTCTTTTCACAGAAAGTTTAGTTTCATCAACTTTTTCAGAACATTAATATCTACATCACTGTCAGCTAAGCTTTGGTTTTGAAAAATTCCATTTTGATGTTAGTTTTTGTGACTAAAACTACCATAGTTTCTCAAAACGTTTATACATTTGTGAGTTGGATGTGCTTCTGAGGTGTTCCAAGGAAAATTGCTTAGTCCTGTATTCCTTTCACCAAGATTTAAAAAAATAAGGATTAATATAAAGAATAAGGATAAATACAAAGACTGTCCATCCTCTGTTTGAAAACAGTAACACTGATGAATTAAACCACAAATGCAACAAAAATTAGAGGAAACTATGTCCTGAAAGGATATAGTGTTATATATTGAAATACTTCTTGTTAAAATATACCAAAATAAACACATATATAAATCAATGTTATCAACCACGTTGTAAAATAGATGAGAAAGAATAGAAAATAAATTATTGCAAACTTGTCTGTATCATGTGAAATAATAGATTGGCAGCAAAAAAATCGCACGGTTAAAATCAACCATTCAGGAAGAAACACGCAACTATGACTACAATAACCTTCCCGTTAACAGGTAAAACGGTTAGATATTTCATGCAGCAAGAAAATAGGAGAATATTATGTTCATAGTTAAACAGGATCGTTAAGGATGAGTTAACAACACCAAGAAATGAAAAACTTGCTTCTTTGCTTCATTCCCTCCTCTAGCCAACCAAGCGGTCACCTCGATTTTCCGTACGACATCCAGGGTCAAAATATCCATGTCTCCATCCCATCAATCATGCATGATTTCACTGATTGGGTAAATCTCGGTTAAGCCCGTGGACGAAACGGAAAGGACTTTCACGAAGAAAGTTCCGTGAATATTCAGAGTTATGGATTCAATAAGGATAGGATTGGTGTACTCCCATGGCGTACTCCGTCCAAAAGGGCATGAAGTAATTAAATGTATTGTTGAAGATATAAATTGCCACTTGGAAATAAGGTTATTCTTTGGTTTTAAGATTTAAGGAAAATAGGTGAAAGAATCTAAAATTTCAATTAACTATTGAAACCAGTTTTGAGGTGTGAATGCGCTATTAGATACGTATTTGAATTCTGTTAATTAGGTCATGAGAAAAACACGATATTAGGTCACTTAAAACATGCTTAAAGAAATTTTTTGAACATTTTCTTCAACTTAACTCTCAAGTAGTCTTAAGGATGTGTCTAACTAAAATATTGTCGCCATCGACTCAGTCGTTTGTCTAAATTTATGTAACGACCCCCTTGTTTGGTTCTTCGAGAATGTTGCACAAAAAGCCCGTTGAAAATAGATTTTCGAAATATTTTCGAACAACATTGCTCCTCGTACATCTAACCGTTAAGTCAAAGTAAATTTGCAAATACTTGTTTTTCACGTATCACAACAGCTCCGACTCCAAGACAAGGAATCGCAGGAATGAATTCGCCTTTCCGGAGAGTTTATTTCCAATCGTTCGAGTTTGTTGGGGTTTTTCAGGGGGCCCTGTCACAGCTGCGTTTCTCGACCAATCAGAAGGGAGCACGCTCAGGAAGTTTTCGCTTCTTTGTACATGAGCTTCTTTAGTATGTACTACCGAGTTGAACTGATGTCGCGAGACAAACGTATGTACTACCGAGTTGAATTGATGGTTACAAGTTCGAGATGAACGAATGATTGCAGGAAGGAGCTGTCACTCCAGCAATGATTTGAAGGTATGAACTTAATTTCACGTAGTTGTGGCTCTGTTTTTTAATCTAGATTAGGGAGGCAACGAAATTTGTGTTCAATTTAGGGACTACCACCTTTGGCAGTCCTCTTTAGATTTAAGTTTCTGACCTGTCTGAAGCCTTTACTCAGACTTGATATTCTCATAACTTCCATAAAGGGTGATTGAACATGCTCAAAATGGCATGGTCCATATGTTATGGATTAACAGATCACTTGTATTTGATCACTTCACGTCTAAAACACACATATTTCGACCCAATGGCATGGCTTTACGTCCACTATTTCTGGCAACCCTGAAGTCAGCTGTCCTGTCGGCGTCTATGTTGCATGCTAGTGACTCCGACTAACGTCCATAAAGTCCATCTCGGTTCCAAATTTGAAAGGAATCGTCAAAAGAAGGCGGTGTAGACCATCAAATGACGCTTCCTGTTTGGAATTGCTGCTCTACCGGGAAAAATGTCAATTAACATAAGGATCAGAGTTTCCTTACGAATCATTTAAGTTGCCATATTGGTGCCATGAGAGACAGGTTTGAAGTCGCATTTTCAAATATAATCTTAGATATTGGGGACGTTAATTTGGTATTGAATTTGTAAATGGTGCATCTAAATCATCATTTTCTTGGTGGTTAAATTGTCCAAGTTGATAAACGGCTTTTGAACCGCAACGCTGTCCATGGATCAAACGAGGAATAAAGGGATAGCCTTCAGTGTGGCCACTTGACAGGAATGTTGAACAAATTTCCGGGAATGAACATCGTGGATTGAAACAAAAAGCTCACCTAATAATAAATACTTCAAATAAAACATTGCTTTAAAACACACAGGACTATGTTGTTTTGGGGTCTATATAACAATTGTGCAGATCAAAAGAGAGAGTGTGTACTAAATAGAGCCAATCAAAATAGTGCCAAATCAAAATAGAGCCAAATCATAAGAGAGCGTGACATTTTAGAGCCAATCACAATAGAGTCAATTTATAAACTTTCTTTCAACAATCTTTTTCTTGAGGCTAGGATGAATAAAGAAGCTTTTAAATATTCAAAAGACTATTTTCGGACTAAAATGGACTTTTTCCCCCGAAAACACTTTTTTCGGGCAAATTGTTCCATAAGCCTTCTAAAACTTTTTCTTCAAGAAGGGAATTTTTCATAAAAGGCATTATGCCAGCTGATTCAATCATCCAATCAATGCCTATGCTCATTCATGTCTGGGGACTCCAACAGGAAAATGTGAAAATTTCGAACTTTTGTTCATTAATACTTTGTGATTCTAAACTGTAAATTGAAAACCAAAAATTGTTGTGTTCATGATAGTCTTACAGTGTCTACACATTTGCTGCCGACCCTGTTGTTTGATTTTCGGCCACAAAGAGAGCCTTGGTAAAAACACGCTTATCCTTACCCTTTGGGTTTTTGTGAACTCCGCAGACATTGTTATTTAAGTGAGCTGATGAGTCATGTATTAATTTTTCTTAACTAAAAATTGAGGAATTGAACTAACGCTATTTTCGCTCTAATTCAATACACTCTCTTTTGAACTGGCTCTAATTTGATTCGCTCTCTTATGGAATGGAGCGGCTCTATTTTGAACCGGCACTATTTTGATTTGCTCTATTTTTTACACACTCTCTTTTGATCGGTTCTAATTTCATAGGATCCCGTTGTTTTGCTTTTGAAAAGATGAAATTAACTCAATTTGAAGAAATGATATGTCTATTTTCAAAGCATTTTTTTTTTCTTTGCACTTCAGTCACAATGCATACAAGATCACAACAGCTCAAGTTCATAGATATCAACAGATACGACACACTACCATGTCTTTAAAGACAACTTCCTGCTGAAGACACAATAACGTGGGGAAAATTGTTGAATTTCCACTCTTCAAGTTTTCAGCTTAGGATGTCCAAAATTGATTGCACTAAAACATGAAAAGCTTTTTTGTACTGGGCCAAAACTACAACATGCTGACATAGAAAACAAATTTCAAATTTGTTCTTTACAGTTCTCAAAGGTTTTAATTGCTTATTTGTGCAACAAACACAATTGCTCTCAGAATATAACTACTTGACATGAACATAATAATAATAATAATAGTCCTTCTGCAAAACCCCTTGTTTGGAAATATGATATTATCTTAAAATATCTTATTAATAGTAATAATAGTAATGCTTATTGAATTGTCTTAGAATTGTCTCATTGGGTATATTTTATACATCTATTGTAATGAAGTCATGGGGCCCATTCTGGGTTTGGGAGGCGCCGTTTGAGGCACAATAACCACTAGACAGAGGCGGTCGGGTAGGGTGGGGGAAGGCCTGGGATTGAACCCATGAACCCGAGCATAGCTTGGTCGCGCATTTGTCAACTGCGCTACACCATCTCCCCAAATCAATATCATTATTAAATCATTGATTTCACACTTGGAGGTGGAAAAAAGTTTGTGGTGTGTGAAAGCTCTGAGAGGTTAGTTTGGACATGCTTGTTTTTTTGCAATAACTGAATGAAGTACAATAAACTGACTTTTCCTTCAAAACAAAGCACCCATTTAGCTCAGTTTGTCATATCTGTGGGTCTCTGTGCTAGAGTTTTGATTCACTGAGTTTGAAAAAACGACCAAGTCCATCTCGGTACCGAATTTCAAATATCCGTCAAAAGATGGACACCTGACATCAGAGGACGCTTCCAGGTTGGGAATCTAAGCGCTTCGCGCCTACATCGATGGCGGCATCTTCTTCGAAGCTCAATTCACCATGGTCCCACGTTTCTTCAGGTGACCAAAATTGATTAGGGTTGGTACCTGACATAAATTGACCATTTATGTCCAACATTGAACAACCCTCTCAAAGAATAGTTCAAAGATGACTTTCAAATACTTCCTTAAAATATTGAGTTAAAAGAAGACAAAAAGAAAACAATTTCTGTTTTAAAGAAGAGAAGAAATGTTGCCCTTCTCATTGACCCTTTCGTTTGAGCGGTCACCCTGTCAAACGAACAAACACTGACACCACATGGAGAATTCGGTGCTACGGCAATTTACTGCCTCCTAGTTGATTGCCTTTACAATTTACTGCCGATTAATTTATTGCGAGTGTAATTGCTTGCCAATGTAATTTACTGCGAGTCTGAATTTCCTGCCGTTACAATTGATTGTGTATACAATTTACCGCCATTTAATTGCAATACTTAATTTGTCAAGATATGTTAATGGATCCAGCTCTTCAAAATTTTGTACAATTTCATTAATTTTTGCGTCCAGTTTCCTATATTTTAGTTTTTGAGGGAAGACCTCTCCCCTCAGAAGGGAATTTAGGCGAACTTCCTGGAGTTTGAATTCAGAGCGGACCAGCTCGCAGAACTTCCACAGATTGGGCTTGGCAACCAGCACCCTGGAGAGTTGCGAGTGCCAGGACTCGATGGAGTTGTTGCTCCGTGGCAAGCCCGCAAGCACTCTCTCATACTGGTTCCATAAGGAGATCTCCACTTTGGCCTTCCTATGTCCCCTCTTCTCTATATATTGAGGCTCGTAGTAAGCCAGGAACTCCTCAAGCTTTTGCTTGAAATCGGCAGGCATAGTTTCGAGGACCTGAAATAATTTGACATTGAATGTAAACAAAGAAAAAGTTAAATTTTTGAATTACAATACCTTCTTGTAGTACGTCTTCACTCGCTCTGGGGGGACAAATGCCAGTGCCTGAAGGGATTTCACAAACCGGCTGACCTCAGGCACGGTCCGGTATTCTTCCTGAAGCTTGCATGAGCCAACGTGCCTCACCAAGGCCTGACAATAGTGGAAGAGGCATATCACCAACTTGGTTGTTGGGAAATGGACACGGATGGCATTTAGGTGTGCCATCTCCATGTCCATTAAAACAGACGCTGGTTCAAATTCAGGCAATCTGTAAGAAAAAAATTTGAACCCCACTGTTTTTTATACAATGTTTTGAATATACTCGTCATACCTGTCTTGTAAATGATCGTAAATGCGGCAGTATGTCTCGTGTTTTTTGTTGGATGTCATCCCGATCACCAAAGGAATGGTCGATGCCTCCACCAGGGCATGAAGAGCCCAGACCTGATAGAAAAGGTCTGGGCAGGCCTTGTACGTAGAGTCGGTGAAAAAATGCTGCGATCTACAATTTAGAATTTATAGAAGTATATAGAATTTATAATAAAATTATCTTCAGTTTAATCTTTTTCACCTTTCCAATTGCTCCAAGGCCTTGGTGGTGGAAAATAGGATGATACGATCCGGGTCGTCTGGGCCAGAGTCCCAGAGAAGCAAGGATTCACCATTAGTAGTGCTCTTGTACTCCTCGGGAAGTACAAAAGTCATGTCCTTTGGTAATGCCGGAGTGTTGCAAGCCTTGGCCCGGGCCTTCTGCAACATCCTGTATTGGGACGACATGGCGGGGAGTTGGTCCTGGAAGGGCACGGGGATGTCACCCAACTTTCCCATGACTTCCCTGGGTCTCACAGATGGGTTGGTTTCAGCCACCTACTTCATTTTGGCCATCTTGTCGAGCACGACCATTTGGCCAGGGACAATGCCATGCGTGTGGTTGTTAACGAGCTTCGCCACTAAAGAGATTACAAATTCTAAGAATCAAACCGATTAAAAAAAAAGAAAAAAACTTACCTTCATTGTTTGCGCACAAAATGTGCATTCTGGCAGGGCAGTTCTTCTCCTCACAACGCCAATATCCCTTCGTTTTCTTGGTACTGTACTTCTCCAAGACATAGAAATACCCATTGTAAGCAGCCTTAGGATTTCCTTTTTCCGTCTTCGTAAACGAAGCGAAATTTTCTGGAGTAGCGTTTGCCATTGTGTGTCACTTAAGGTACTAGATTCAACTGATCATTTTGCAATTATTAATGCATCAGCAGAAAAATTGAACAGGGCTGTCAATTGCATAGGCAGGCAATTGAGACAGCCAGTAAATTGTAGAGTCAGCAAATTTCTTTGGCAGGCAATTACACTCGCAATAAAATAATCGGCAGTAAATTGTATAGGCAGGCAACTGAGTGGCAGTAAATGTTCGGGACACCGGAGAATTCTCAAACTAAACCAGGGTTGACATGGGGAAAAGAAACATTATTTGAATAGACTACTGATTGAAGTAAATCTTTCAATAACTTTAAATTTCAAATTGTTTTTCAAAATCTAATCTAATGAGCTTTGCTTATGCAAAAAAATGAATAGATTGTAACAACATGTCTGAGTGGCGTCCCTGACTGACTCTTCTTTTCCTCGCAAATGAATGTTGATGTTCTCTCAACCTAGAGTTAATGACGGATAATTGATGATCCAACGCAAGGTGTATTGATGACGTCATGGACACTGCTAATAAGTTCGTCCTCTAGTAAAGTGCTGCTCTAGTACAATGGTTTATGACTTGCCTTACATTCCTTGCCATGTATGGGCGTCTATTTTAAGCTTGGGTTAAAATCCTTCATAGCCTCCAAACCCTAACCCATCCACCAAACCTTAAACAAACCCCTTCAGCCTCCCCCTCCTCGTCCCTCGCCTGAAAACCATTATCTTTTTCCACCCACTTTTAGCAAAAATATTGCAATGTTAGGGTTGAAAAACTGTAACTTTAGGTCAAAAATAGCAACTTTATCCGAGCTCTACTGATTAGACTACAAATCTCAAATATCGTGCCAGTAATTTACACATCTCTATCCTCTCTTCACTTTTTATTTACCCTGAAACATTTCTAGTCAACTCATCTGTGATATCACATTAAGTAAGTGATATTATTGGTGTATTTCACAGTGACAAGGGTTATGATCGGAGACAAAAATGATTTCTATCCGATCATAGAATTGTCCTTACAGGAAACCAAAAATTTTAATGATGATGAAGGGACCAAATTTGGTTTGTAGTTTGTTTTCAATGAGCGCCGCTTAATTTAAATGTCCAAAAAACTCAATAATGCCTCAAATGGAGCTTCCCCTTCTGATGTCCACAAAACAGCTTTCTGACTCAACCAGCATGCTCACGTGGAATCTTGGTTATTGTTAACTCCAAAGATTAGCAATTTGAAATGCAAGACTAAAAACTCTTCATGTAAGATATTGAATAATTTTCTAATTCAACAGAGGATTTTAGAGAAAATCAACATTCTCGTCATGTAGATGGCTGTCGCATAGTTCAGCGTGCCCTGAACTCGCATAGTTCAGCATGCCCTGAACTCACATAGTTGACAACACGTTTAAGTTGAGGATAGCTCTGAAATCAAGAGACTTTGCCCCTGTTTTGCCTCCATCTAGTGTTGATTTTTGTAACCTTTGGTTAAACTCTTCCATACTGACAAAATCAACAAAGAAGCAACAACAAAGACAACAAACAAGCTGCACCTCACAACACAATCAACTTCTCCTAAAAAAATTTATATTTTTCTCTCTACATTTCTAGTCCCTCCAAACTTTTTTCGTATTTTTTACTAGGGCCCTTTTACTAGTAGTTTATTTGCCTTACGATGCTCTCCGAAGCCTCTTCGGGCATTATTTTCATACAACTGAAATCTACGTGTTATTTGTACAATCATCTGATTATTCTGTTGAACTTTTTCACGTTAAATTATGGGAAGCTAGTGCTTCCCTCCTCAAATGATTGGTTAATTTTGCTCAGAACTTCGATCAGAGGGGCTGGAATGCAAAGGGAGCTTCAATAGAAACGAAGAGCGTTGTCCTGCAAATGCAAAAGTGCTTTCTAGACTAGCCACACTCAAAGCACCTTGAGAAAGCTTCATTTTAAGGACTTCATGCATGAGTTCAAGAAACAGCGATCAAAACTTAGAAGTTTCAATGCCTTCAATACAAACTTGATTCAATGCAAACAATTACATCAAGCTTCCAGAGTAACCACAAATTAAAAAAAAAACTTTGACCTTGCTTTGCAAACCCATGGCCAATCCAGAATGTGCCTTTACCTCGCTGAGATTTGGTTGACTTGGCGACTTGTCCCTCAAATGAAAGTCCAAAGGACGGCCAGTACATTATCTACTTGACCGTGAACTTTCCCTAACGAAAGAAGAAAGAAGAAGCAAACTCTACTGTTATGAAACAGACTTTTACCACCAACTCAAATCCCCTGGAGCCTTTCTTCCACGCTCATGGTAATAAATGATCATTTCGTAGAGAGTGAATAGAGTTCCCCTTTTGCCTTGGAACAAGCCTTTAGTCAGTTGGAACGAGATTGGCAAATGGCTTCGGAAAAATCCTCTGCCGGATGTGGCAACACACTTTGGAAAACGGTAAAAATCCAAACAAAATATTCCAAGTGGCCTTTTTTTCCCTGAATCAATGTCTTCTTCCAAGCCAAAAGTGTGTCATCATCGTGAAGAAAGTGTTGGTGTTCCGGTATTCTGATCCCATTTTGTGATTGATCGTGGAACAATCGGCCTTGGTTCCATGGGTAGACTCACCGGAATATCGGCTTTGGGCTTTGTGCTTGACAAGAAAGAGGTTTCTTCCCCTGGAGAGAAGGCCAGAGGGTGGAACACAGTGGGACCAACACCTGAAAAGGCCGGCAAAACTTGAGGAGAACGGTTCTTCGACTAAACAAAATATTTGAAAAGTCACAATTTCCAGAAATCTGGAACAGGGAGGAACACAAGTGGAGGGTGGACGTGTTCCAAGTGAGTAGTGATGGAACAACAGGACCGATGGTCTTTGGTGAACCGCGAGGAACAAAGTCCGGATGCTCAATCCAACTTGAGATATGGACTTATTGGAACTGTGAACTTCTACATTAAAGAGGTAAGACCTTCTTAAAGGATACATAAGAGAACCCTTTTGGAGATCTCCAAACAAACATGGGAGAGTTAACACATTACTAGTCGAGAGATCTTCATCCAAAATACTAAGCTCTTTTAAGCCTAAAAGAGGTTAGAGGAAGAGAAAGAATAATACTCAAAATGACCAAATGAAAACAAGGTCAAACATGAAACCAAATCTAAAAATGGAAACCTCATTACAGGAAAAATTGGATATTTTTATGTTTTAAGTAGAAGGAAGTATTTTGGAGATAAACTAATTTGGCAACTTAATTTTCCCAAGACGGGATTTGTTTTGTAGTTTACTTTATATTTTGTAGAATCAAAATGCCAATTAGCAAATCTTTACTCAAACACTATGTTACATGTTTTAACACATTTTAGACAGCCTTATTGGGTATTCTCAAATTTTGTTTAAATGTATTTAAAAAGCTTGCTGCATTTTAAGATTGTTCGTTTTGTTCGTTAGAGCAATAATGATGATACTGATGAAATATTTCAGGAATATCATTTTGCGCCAGTTTGGTAATATCATGAATATGGAGGCATTACCTTCAAATAACAATAAATAACGCACATGAACACACATAAAATTCCTCAGATCCTGGATAAGCTATTGCTTGTTTTCACCAAGACCTGGGCACGAAATATGGTATTGAATTGTGTTTCAGGTGCCATTTTGGAACACAATTGGAAACTGAAATGTGTGAAAATATTCAATGAAAAAAGAGTGCAAATTCAGGAACTCACTCGTCAGTTATCTTTTCCATCTAAACTGAACACAAGTATTCTCACAGATATCACTTTACATTAACGGCTTATTTAAGCAAAAGGCCAACGAAAACTCTGCTGAAAGCACAAGCTTGGCTAGCTCGGAGTTTCATTACAAGCTTCTTGATTGGGGATTTTTTGCGTTTCCGTAGTCTTTCCTTGACAAAAATTTCCTTTGCTATCTTGCTCTTGGTCATAGACACTGCAAAACAGATCCGTCCCGACTTTGGAGACGCTTGACATGGAGATGGTTGGCTCGTCATTCATGCTGATTCATCATGCTGATGATGATGATGATGA
>CM021317.1:2001874-2024552 GCA_010645155.1 Tigriopus japonicus | reverse complement strand
CCTTCGGTGACACGTCAGGGAGGAGAATTGAACCGACGACGAGGCCCATACCATCAGGGTTGGTTAAATTTCGTCTCTTGGAAGAAAAAACGGAAGAATCCCTTGATCAACCCGGCATACCAAAAGGAGTAGAAAAATGTACCCAAAAGTGCTGATAACGACAGTCATACCTCAGTTTTAGACAAAGTAAAGCACCTAAAATGTTGATGAAGGCTCTCCAAACTGAAACATACGTTTTTAGATGAATTGCGACATGGATCATACCCTAAATTCTTTTTCTATTGGCAAGTTTCCATGCCAATTTGAAATGGGTTGTATCAATTAATTCACCCAAAAATCTTTACAAGTCTATTAGCAATATTCAATCAATATTTCATGCACTTTGGTTTCCCAAAACTGATGTACGACTGTTGCTATCTTCAAATATATGGGTATCGTCGGAAGTACCAGCTGTTGCCGCATGAAATCCAATAGATGGCGCAGTTTATGACCGTACTCTTTAGGTTGGACCATTTTGAGTTCCATCGTTTCTGTGCAGTCGTAAGGGGTACAATACTTGGTCTTGCAAGAGTGATATTGCGCGGGTTTAGCGGCTCAGCATCTCTTTTTTTCCAAATGATTTATTTACTTGTTAGCGTGAACATCAAGAAAATATGTTGGGTCCTCAGTAGAGCTGTGCATTGGATCCGAAAAGTCGGATCCGATCGGATCCGAATCCGATCGGATTCGGATTCGTTCGGATTGACGCAAGAATTTTCGGATTCGGATTCGTTCGGATTTTAGCGCGAATTTTCGGATTCGGATTCGTTCGGATTTGCCAAAACCTGTCGGATTCGGATTCGGATTCGGATTTGCGAAAAAAATTTCGGATCCGACGTAATCCGAAACCAATCCGAATTTTTCATTTTACTTTTTTATTTCAATTCACAATATTTTCATTATGAGACCTTTTTTGTTTGATGATTTAAATGCAATCTCCTGCCTTCAACTCTGAATTTTTTAATGACTCCACAAGGTATTTTAATGTTTCAGATTTTACCAATTAAATGAGAGCATTGAGATCAAATATTTCTATATTAAGAGAATCATAGAAAGGTTTTGTAGTAAAAAAGCATTAAAAAGTTACAAAACGTGTTCAAAGCAAAACCATCCTATTTGAATAAAGTAAAGATTTTGCCAAGTATTCACCCCTGGATTGCAATTAAGTGCATAAATATCAGCCCACTTGACACCAAACTGATTTAAAGATAAAAATGTTTTCACCCCATTCAATTACGCAGTTTTTTCTGCATTTGACTGTTGATATGATTGTGATTTTTTGAATCAATACCTTTTCATAAACATTTTAACATATTTGGTTCATTTTGGGAAATTCTATTGTGCAAAGAGCATTCATTAATTTGCTCTAATTGTCCTGAAATATTTTGCCAAAAAACAAGAAAATGTTTATTTTTTCCTGGAAAATACCAAAATGTTAAAAAAATCAGATTTAAATCGGAATTAGCAAAAAAAAATTCGGATTTTTTTCGGATTTTCGCCAAATTTTCGGATTTTTGCCAAATTTTCGGATTTTTTTCGGATTTTGCGCCAAATTTTCGGATTCGGATTCGTTCGGATTGGGCAGAAGATTTTCGGATTCGGATTCGTTCGGATTGGGCAAAAATTTTCGGATTCGGATTCGTTCGGATTGAGTAGCAAATTTTCGGATTCGGATTCGTTCGGATTGAATGGAAGCTCTCGGATTCGGATTCGGATTAAAGAAATCAAGTTCGGATTGGATTTTGGGGACCTTTCGGATCCGATGCACAGCTCTAGTCCTCAGGGTACGTGGTGATCCTGTAGCGTAGCGAACCATTGAGACATCCTTGGCTGATAATTGAACAACACCCAACGAAGAAGTGGTTGATTAATTTAGCTGATCGGAAGTCTGGTGCTCTGCTCTGGCTCCATTTTATGGTTCAGACAGTAGGGTGTTGAACCTCCATGTCTCGTCTTCTACAAATCCATCCATCCTACTTCAATCCGAATCCGAATGCTTTCTTCTGGACCTTGGCGTCTTTGCTCGTCCTCTGCTCTTCCTATTTAATGATAAGATTGGGGTACCAATTGCTCGCGAACTAGGGTCCAGAATTCGTCCATCGAAGTGAAAGTGGTTGGGTCCCTGATAATGGGCATGGAGATGTCCATGGCTTCATCATGGAGGCTAGCGGTTTGTACAACGTTCCATCCGTTGGCGGCAACTACGGCTTTTGCAGCAGTCTCGAATCTGTAGAAATCTTTTTCAGAGACTTTAGACAAGATGGTCATTTTGAACTGTTGTCTTTGGCCCGGTAGAGGCGTTCTCCGGTCTTGTAACTGGGCGACCTTTACTTCCACGTGCCGGATCTGTTGCTTAAGCGCGTTCATCTGACCCTCCATTTCTCTGAGTTTTTGGATAATGAAGTTTGCTCCTTCGGGATGGGCCATCCCGAAGGAGCAAACTGTTGGGTGTGTTATTGGTATGGTGCGAGGATTGGCTCTAGTTTGTTGTACGTTGATAAGAGATTTTGGGCTTACCTGTCCGAGTTTGTGGGTTCACGGGGACAGAAAATGCTGGAGATAACGATCAAGTACTTCTCGGAGTCTGTATTTTCAATGATTTGAATATGAGCTGACTTGAAAAAATAGTTGTCTGTTGTTTATGGCGAGACTTTTTCTCAGTGGATATATATTTATACATGGTTTATACAATAATATATTGGAGTCATGGGGCCCATTCTGGGTTCTGGAGGCGCCGTTCGAGGCGGAATATCCACTAGACAGATAGGGGGGAAGACCTGGGATCGAACCACAGACCATATAATGGCTAGACCTCGCTTCGTGCGAGAAAAAGGTGGACAACTTTGCTTCATCAGCTGGTACATAACACTACACCCCAAAATGGTGGGAATTTCGAACTTTTCAAAATTTTGCCAGCGTGGCCAAATCCTAAACAAACTCAACGTACCGTACGTACTTTGTTCTTGACGCGAGCGAACGTCGTTACTTCTGAGCACGCGGTCGCCCTGAGATTTTGAAGCTAGCGCAGCTGGGCCAAGTGGTGTCACTTTTCTCTCGCCGACGGTACGGGCCAATGCGACATCTAGTCATTATATGATCTGTGGATCGAACCCATGAACCCGAGCATAGCTCGGTCGCGCGTCAGTCAATTGCGCTACACCAGAGACGGCTTCGCCAAACTTCCAGTGAGGGAGACTCCCAACCCTACGAGGGACCCTTGCGGCGCAATTCTGAAGTTGAAACCGAAAAATAAGTATTGCGCGCATGCTCAACCAAGCCCACTGGGCTCAAATCGACTAAGTCCATCTCGGTTTCAAATTTGAAGGTAATCATCAATAGATGGCGGTGTTGACCATCAAATGACGCTTCTGGTTGGAATTTGCTTCTCTACCGGGATAAATGTCAACTAACATGAGAATCGGAGTTTCCTAATGAATCATTGAAGTTGCCGTATTGGTGCCATGAGAGACAGGTTCAAAGTTGCATTTTCAAATAGAATCTTAGATATCGGAGAACTTCACTTGGCATTGAATTTATAAATGATGCATCAACATCACAATTTTTTGGGTGGTTAATTTGTCCAAGTTACTAAACTGTTTTTTAAACGGCAACCCTGTCCATGGAGCAACCGAGGAATAAAGGGATAGCCTTCAGTGTGGCCACTTGATAGGAATGTTGAACAAATTTCCGGGATTGAACATCGTGGATGGAAACAAAAAGCCCAGCCATTAATTAAAGACTTCAAATGATATATTGCTTTAAAACACACAGGACAATGTTCTTTGGCTTTTGAAAAGATACAGCTAGTTCAATATGATGATATGATATGTGTATTTTTTCAAAACGCTTTTTTTACTTTACACTTCAGTCACAATGCATGCAAGATCACAACATCTCATTTTCATAGATATCCCCAGATGCGACATACTACCAGGTCTTAATAGACTACTTCTTGTTGAAGACACAGAATGTGGGGAAAATTGTTGAATTTCCACTTTTCCAGTTTTCAGCTTAGTATGTCCAAATTTACTTGCTCCACAAATGAAAATCTTTGTTTGTATTGGGATAAATTACATGTTGCAGACATATATAAAGATACCAAATTTGAGTTCTGATATTTCTTAGGGGTTTTAATTGCTTATTTATGCAATAAACACAATTGCTCTTAGCATGCAATTATTTGACATGTAAATGATAATAGTCCTTTTGCCAAACCCCTCGTTTGGAAATAAGATATTGTCTTGAAATATCTTATTAAATCATTTTGAAGGTGGAAATAAGTTTGGTGGCTGTAAAAGCAGATGGCTCTGAGTAATTAGTTTGGACATACTTGTTTTTCAGCAATAACTGAATGCAATACAACAACAAACTGTGACTTTTCCTTCAAAACAAAGCAACCATTTAGCTCAGTTTGTCATATCTGTGTATGCCTGTGCTGGAGTTCTGATTCACTGAGTTTAAAAAAAACGACCAAGTCCATCTCGGTACCGAATTTCAAATATCCGTCAATAGATGGACCTTCAAGGTTGGGAATCAAGGCGCTTCGCGCATATATCTATGCCGTGACCCTACAAGCTTAGCGAATTTTGCCTTTGACTTTGAAGTACGAGTTGAAGCGGGTGATACATTATGGGGACAACTCGTTTGAAATCTCGAAAGGTAACTTGACAAGGACACCTATAATTCGTGGGATCAAGTCGCAAAGGAGACTCCCTCCAACAAACGACACAGAAAATTATGCGATTGGTTGATTGACCTCACCAACAGAGACTGAAAGTATTACGCCCTTGATCAATCACAAGCACGTCATTTTGGATTCAGACCAAGTCATGCTAATTCAGCCATTCGGGGACAAGAATGCCGAATGTGTCTTGGAGATCATTTTGTTGGAGATTGTACGCGTTTCAAGCGGATGAATATTTAAGATAAACTAGCCACTGTGCGGGAAAGTCGGTTGTGTTTCTCTTGTCTTCGATTTGGACATTCAAGCAGAGATTGCAGATCTCGAGCGCCTTGCTCAATTGATGGATGTAGTTGGTTTCATCACCGTCTACTCCACAGCCAAGAAGAACCTCGTTTTGAGACCCGGTCTAGACTCAGACAGGAGAATGATGACCCTATCAATATCACGACGAACGTGGCCATGGCCCACAAGAGTGTTCTTTTGGGTGTCATTTCGATCCAATGCCGCGGCCCAAATGGAACTAGGACGGTGAACGCCTTGATAGATGAGGGCTCAGACACGTTCTTTGCAAGTGAGAAGTTGTTAAAAAAGCAGCTGACTTCAAAATTTTAACAATAATAATATTTATTGTGATATTTCTATCATTGGACAGTATATGTACATTTGTAGTTTATAGAGATGTATATATTTTTTCTTATGTAGGATTTGTCCTTGTGATGGTCATTTTGATGGTTGGTTCTCATAATTGGCCGCCACTGGAGACGTTGGATCTACTGTTCCTTCCGTGTTTGGGACATTAGTGACCAAATGACTTAATCATTCTAGTTCCGGCTGTTCAATGTCCTTTATTGATTGAAGTTCGCCATCATAATCAGGGAAAAGGGGCTTATCCTTCCAACAGGGGCTAGGGAAGAGATTCGAACCAACAACCCCTCTCATGATGTAAAGGTGCCTTATCCACTTGACCACTTCTCCCTTTTCTCCTTCCTCATACTGTAAATAAAAAAATCTCTTTCCAAAATCAAGTTGCATAAGTGTTCAATGTCAGGTAATTGCAAGTTAAAAACATAATGGAACACTTAAACTTCAAAAGAATTTGAGCAAAAAAAAATCGGTTTTGTTGGCAACCTGCATTCTTTATTGTCTTGCAGATGGTCTGGTTTCAAATTTAGTAGGCATAACCGAAACAGAAGCCAAAAGTTTAGTTATGCAATACAAATGTTTTTGTCTGCTTTGGACACTTTTCTTTAACGTTTGTTAGATTTTCTGACACTTTTATACATACACCTTTTGGGTATTTTTGGACACTTATAGAGACCTTTCAGGTGTTTTTTGGACACCTATGGACACATTTCCGCTATTTTTGGACACTTTTGGACTCCTTGTGGACAATTTTGGACACTTTTGGACGCTAGGTTGTCCCACATTATCTCCATATAAAAAATTCCTACCCTGTTGACAACTACTCAACAAAGAAGAAGTACTCTGGTTTGGAATTGAACTTTGGTCTGAATCAGCTGAATGTTAATGCTATCTCTTTACCAATTACCAGAGCGAATCATTGGCATCGTGTGTTAGCCCACAACTGCTAGTCTCTATATTAGGGTCCCTAGACGGCGGTATTCGAGGGATTCCGTTTGAGCATGGATCTCAGCAGACGGGAATGCCACGGCAAAAACTGTTTTTCGAATTTCGGGCTATTCAGAAAAAAATATAATTGAACTAGTTGTTTGACGGACAATTTAAAGCTCATGCTCGATATAACTTGATTCACTGAATTTGGTGGTGGTGAAAGTAACCTATTTTTCCATCGTTCTTTGCTACAAGGTGTTCGATTATTTTTACTGTCACCTCGGCGTGTCCGTTACTCTGGTGATTATGGGGTGAGGAAGGGATCCATTTGACACCCCATTCTTGAAGAAAATCCATGAACAAACGAGACCGATACTGGGGCCCATTGTCACTACGAAAAGTGTTTGGCACACCGATCTTGTGAATTTTGGAGTATCTCGCGGCCTTTTTCCTATGCCTGGTGACGGTACCTTTGAGGGCACTCATTTCTGCTCTTCCAACCAACTCTTTTCCTTATCGCCATCTTGGCATTAACCTCCGACCAGACTACACCTGAATAAATTGTTATGTTAGTTGAATGATAAGCGCCTCTTTATTAAACCGACCCGTTCACATCTTCCAGTCATGGTGTTGATTCACTTTTCAATCAAATGTCGTTAAATATTTCAATATCTCGATGCAATCGTGGTTAAGAAGAGGCTCGATAGTCCCAATCAAGATGGTACCTTATCACACAGATCCATGGTAATAATCCAAAGTGTTGGGCTTTCTTCACAACTGCTGCGCCTTGGTAGATTCTCGGTATTGTACTTAAAGACGAGACATCAAATCATATAACACACATTTTATTCACCTCGATAGGATCGAACATACGAAATCAATTCCTGACCAAAACCGACCAAAACTCGTTCTATCGACCCTTCTCGATTGTCGAAAGCAAAGATCGGCTTTTCATGGAGAGAGAGGAGAGAAAAGAGTAATAGGGACCCGACTATAGTTTGGCATCATACCATACTTGTCATATAATCATACTAACTTGGAAAAGTTATTGCAATCAGAATTACAACTCAGGTCTGATTTCATCATAGTTTGTAAAATAAGATCCTTTAACAAATCATTAGTTTTAAGGTCAAAAAGAAAAGAAAAATCTTTCAAAGATTTGAAAGCTTGAAAGGGGCTTAAACAATGCGTCAAAAGCAAATTTGAATAATTAGTCATCGTTGGCTACCTTGTACACTGAAATATTCCTTATAAAAACAGTGTTTCAAATGGTTTCCAACACCTACCCCATACTTGAAATTTTAAGAACCATGGTGAAGAAAATTAGCTTCAAAATGAACCAGTGGATAGCAGTTATTAAAAGCGTTATCTAAACTACGCTCTTGCATAAGTTTGAGTGGGTTAAGAAGACTTGTGAGTAAAAAATACTCATCCATACAACACCATAGATAAATAAATCAGAGATATCTCATTTCTGACGTCACCAAAAACGCCCTCTACGAGGGATTATCTAACAACATTCCTAAAAAGGATGGTTTCATAAGGAACGTCATAGAGGGCACTTCCCTGTTTGGAAGGCAAATATCTCTCTTGAAGTTTGATTCCAGAGTCAATCCAGAAAATACAGCTTGCGTCATCCACTTAGAGGTCACGCATCTCCGTACTGTCGCGGCAGTCAGCCTGCTTAGCTAGAACTGAGAAGTCTGGAGCAGGGCCCGTATTCTCAACTCGGTCTTGGTACTTGAAGTCGTACTTCTATGTAGTAACTTTGTTCTTGAAGTCGTACTTCTATGTAGTAACTTTGTTCTTGAAGTCGTACTTCTATGTAGTAACTTTGTTCTTGAAGTCGTACTTCTATGTAGTAACTTTGTTCTTGAAGTCTTACTTCAAGCACCAAGTACGAGTTGAGATTATGGGCCCTGGTCTGTGACAACACTTACATGTACCGGGAGATTCACAAGAAACAGAACAGGAGACCATGTCCGTAATTCGGGAATGGTTGATGTCATAAAAAAACATGAAAATAAAGAGATGTGTAAAATACCAAATCTTAAGATACCAAAGACTACATTCCCTTCATGTCTTTATTTTCGATTATAGCTAAATTTCGGAAGGGAGAAAAAAATGAAGTCACGAACGCTTCGTTTTCAGAAATGACCCTTCACAGGAAATAGAAAAAATACTCATCCATATAACACATTTTGTAAAAAGTCACAAAAAGTAATTTCACCCAAGTTCAATACTTAAGCGACTTAAGTATTGAACTTGGGTGATATTGCTTTTTGTGGCTCTTCACGCCAAATGTGTGGCAAATCATTATCCAATGAAGACAAGGTTCATATATGGTTTCAATCACAAGTTATAGACGGTATAATTAGCTGCGCAATTTACCTTAAGGGATAAGATTAACTCTCTCTTCAAAAACGATCGGCCATTTTGTGCAGTGCGTAAGGCTAATTCAAACAAAGCCTTAGAACAATCAAAACATTTTAATTTGCATCCATTGATATTTTAACTCCTTTGGGACCATCATATCATGTTTTACAAGAACATAATTCGCTTAAGAGCATTATTAGTGTTGATACAAGGGCCTACACTAATCAATTCCACCCTTATTTCAACACAGTTTCAACGGATGAACTTAAAATGCAACCATCTATGGGAAATTGTGCATCCACATGATATCGGGTAAATTTAAGGATACACTATCACAAAGCAATCCAAAAAGTTGTATTTTTCATAAGGGACTTTTTTTGGTTGGTTGAGGATTTTGTAATACCAAAACAAGGAGTGTAATCCTGTAAAGAAAGTTAATCATTAACGTTACCCCATGAAATTAACATTGATATGATACTTGGTCTACCAAAGAGTATTAGGATTTTTTGTATTGCTTTGATTTTCTTTCTTTCTTGTCCCAAGTGCGGGACAAAGCACCATCTTTTTCTGCAGAAAATAAGTAGATTTCTAATGAACAAACCCTCCACCAAAATATGTAAACGAATGCAACAACGTCATGAAGAGTCGAACAATTAGCTAATGATGTTGTTGTGTTATTTTCAAATATTCCCATGAATTTCTTTATGTTAACTGTTTTCCTTCCTCTAATACTTTAAACGCTTGTGGAGGCTTTTCATCCATTAACTTCGTGTTGTTCTCAGAATAATTTTTTTCCACTCTAATCTCGGTCTCTCATGGCACATTGGTCAATGAGAAGTGTTCTTGCAGTAGTGTGAAAGCAATTTTTTTAGTACCGCTACAAGGAATGGGATTCCCTGTAAAGAGAGTTAATGATTAATATAGTTTATAAAATTACCGTTTATATGAAATTTGATCTGCCAATGAGTTACTGTTGGCAGTTCTGTACAACCCTTGTATAGTGGGTTGGTCAGGAATAGTATTCAAAAATTTGTCCAATCCTGCCTTAAATGCTCTTAGAAGATCAGCTCCTACATATTCCCGACGAAGACTAATGGGTAACAAATTGAACAATGAAGGAGCCCGATAAAGAAGAGAGGAGGACTTCATTGTTCGAATTAGTCTCGATTCCCTTGGATTTGGAGGTGCTCTCAAAAGGCAAGTAAAACCTCTACGATCACTACAACTGATCTCAAATCCTGGGTTAGGACAGAGCCCATGAATGCTCTTGAAGACATACAGTGTCAGATACCTTTCATACCTTCTCTGAGTACTGTACAACCCTAACTTCTGGAGCCTCTCCCAATACGAGAGCTCTCACATTCCTGTGATGTTCCTAGTAAAACATCTTTGAACCTGCTCGACCTTTTGCAAACCTGCCGAACTCATTGGAGCCCAAAAGGGGAAAGCATGTTCAAGATGCGGTTGAACAATCGACTTGAACAGAGTTAGCATCGTAATATTATCTCTGGACTTGAAAGTGCGATAGATCCAGCCACATGTTTGAAATGCCTTCCCCACTTTCAACTGGATATGCTCATCGAACTTTCCATCATCTGAGATGACAACTTCTAAATCCCTCATGTACGATACCTGGTCAATATCACAACCTCCATTGTCTTTGAGCGGAACATCTAATTTGGACCTCCCATACGTCATTGTGCGTAATTTCATCCCGTTCAATGCCATATTACTCTGACCAACCCAAGAGTAGACTTTCTCCAAGTCCTCAACTAAACATTTTGAGTTCTGACCATTCCTTCCACAAACTAATTTTGTGTCATCAGCATATGAAGAAATACTGGCTTTTGTTCTAAACTTCTGGAGAGGAGCAATAAAGAGAATAAACAGGAGCGGACCTAAGATTGAACCTTGTGGAACACCTGACTTGACATCATACATGCCACTAAATGATCCTTCAACCTTGACTATTTGCTTCATCTCACTCATGAAACTATCAAACCAATTCAGGACCTTTCCTTGGATCCCATATTCTTGGAGTTGATCGAGCAAAAAACCATGATCTACCTTATCAAAGGCCTTGGCAAAGTCAAGATAGATTACATCAACTGACTCGTGACTTTCAAGCCCCTCAATGATCTGCTCGATGTGGTCAACTAATTGGGTGATTGTACTAAAATGGGCTTGAAACCCATGCTGCCCTGGGGGAATAATATCATGAGCTTCCAAATACTCAACAAGAAGCTCAAATTGCTCAAATACTCAAATTGAAGAAGCCACTGGTAGGAAGAACACAAATTTAAGATTTTGCGTTATGTAGGGTTAATCCAAAGCATATATGGACAAAAACTAACTTGTTTTTGGCTTCAAGAACGAGTTTTGAAAACTTGGTCCTGATTGGCATGTTTTGCCACACTAACTGTCCGCTTAACACTTGTGAGTGCGACATTTTCCTCATAAATTCAACGCATTCTGCCCCGCTTGCCAAATCGGCCTGACTAAAGCTTCCACGCTATCTAGTGATTGATAAATGATCTATGACTCGCACGAATATTCATCGAGGTTGTGTGATACCGTGACAAAATTTTGAGAAATTTTGACAATTCTTAGTTGCTCTCCATTTTCCTTCATGACACGTCCACATTCAGCTAGACATATTAAGCAAACAAGTGTTTGAGTTACATTAAATAACACGTTTTTCTGCATTTTTAGCACAGCAACTATAATTATACTCACCACATAAGCGATGGTAGAAAACGAATTGGTTTTGAATTATTCCAAGATTTTCTCATGCAAAGAGAGACGACGCTCGTGACGGTTGCACTTCGAACTTTTTTTCCAGATGGAATGAAATAGACGCAACAGCTTTGTGTTTGTATTTCCCAAAACATCGGGCATGTCTTGGCTTGAAATGCAACTCGACTACATTGGGTTGTAAATTGATTCAAAACTCGTCCCCGAACTCAACCATTTGTATCAGAAATCATTTTTCGACCGACAAAGAACACTTCTTCTTGAGAGAAGATGTGACTCAACAGCACGCGGGTTAGTAAAAACTTTTTGAAGTGCAACTTGTAAACTATAGAATTAGCTTTCTTTTGGGCTGTGGACTATATAGTAGAATAAAGTTATCCGTGCAATGAAATCCAGTTTTGTGAAAGTTCCATTTTTTGATCATTTTGGGAGCAGTTCAGTTTTCCTGCTCTTTTTTTTTAAAGGCTGGTACTTAACTCAGGGAAAGCATAAAGTTTGGAAACACTGATATTAAAAAGGGCTGTTGCCTGTAAAAGCATGCTTTTCAATATTTCAATGTTGCAAAAATAAATGATTTTTTTGAGTTTTGGAATTTATATCAAAATAGCTCAAAATAAGAAAAAAATATCACTTAAAATGCACTTAAACAAGATTTTTGGAAAGCATTTTTCATAACTATTTAGAGTACGCTATGATGTGTGTTCTGCCAAAGTATGTCTAAAAGATTCGTATTCAAATGAACGATTTCTAGAAGGACCATCTTCAAAATGGACTAAAACCGAAACTTGAAACATTAACCTATTTTTTCAAAACTTCTAAGTTTTACCCTACTTTGAGTGGCTTTGATACCGCAAAAGATTTTTTTTCGGAAAATTTGAATTCATAAGGTAACTAAATGGTCTCTAAATATGGGTTAAGTAGTTTGTTAAAAAATGTTATAAATAATAGGATTTTTAGGTATATAACTTTTCCCTGGACCTAAACTTAGATAATACAATCAAAGTGAAGTTGTTCCCCATTGAATTGTGGGTCCAAAAAGTGCCAGGATTTTAAAAGTGTCTTTGGGTATTTTGATTCAAACCTAAAAAGCCATTCGGAACACCGTGAGCACTTTTTTTTACATGAACGATAGAAGATAATCTCTGAAAAAGATAAACCGTCTTGATCAATAACGTGTATGACAAAGCCAAAAAAAAACATGTACTAAATGAAAGAAGACCAAGAGACAAAAACCCGAATTGTTCCCATTTCTGCGTATTTTTAGAAGTAACTGTGATTGATTTGGAACGTGGGCAATTGGTTTCACCTGTGGATGGAATTCTCCCGATTTCAATACCTTCAAAAAGTTCAACCTCATTGCAAAGCCAGTGGAAAAACGATATATTGGCTTGCTCAGAAACGCACAGAGATTGTCATCTATTGAGAGAAGGTAAGTGCCAAAAGCAGTAAAGAATTTCTGCGTTTTGCTTGTTTCATTGTTAAAACCGGTTTTAGGGTGAGGATCCAACATTTTCTTGCAATCTTAACCGCTTTATTTTTTGACATTGGACCTTGCCTTGATCGTTATTATCTAATGCTTTTCAACAATTTCACAGAGGAATGGACTAGTTAGATGGAGAGAAGAGAGTGTTTAAGTGTAACGTAATACAATGAAATAATTTTATTCTAATAAATACCAAATGAAACACTAGTTGACAGTTTTGAAGGGGCATTTTTCTAGTAGAAATCAATGTCATTGGAAAGTAAAGCAATGTACAATGACATTGAGGGTTTTATTTTATAGAATTGAGTTTCTTGAGGTAATAAAAATCTTGGATAAATGATAATGCATTGAAATTCAGTTATGTGAAGGATTCAAGAAAGTTTTTGAGAACTTGAGACATTTCATTTGCCTATCAATTCTAGAAAGTCTGATTTTCCAATACAACGCACGGCGTAGAAAATTAAGATTTTACCAAAACAAAAAAGGGAGAGCGGTATCCAATACAGTTTTGAACTCAAGAGAACCAATGGATCAATGCCATGTGAATTTTAAGTACCTTTGGTGTTAGAAAAATGTATAAAACAGCAATTTCTAAATTTCAACAATAAAACTTGATTTTATTCACTCCTTGTAATGCCTTCTTTTACTCCTCTCCTCCTAGTTCACTACAACTTTGAAGTCCATCATGTTTTTGCCATCAGGTCACTGCATGACACTTTAATGTTATAAAACAGATTGTACATGCCTTATTTTTTTCCATTAAATATCTCCAAAAGCTTATTGTTCAAGCTCACATAACCTAAAAGCAAATCCGATTGCGCTACTGCGCAACGAATTGCACCTTTTGAAGAAAAACTAGCCATATTTTGCAAAACTATTAAAAAACGAATTTCTGAAGAGTTTCACCTTTTTGTCAAACAAGCAATTTCAATGACGTTTCGTACATAACTTTAAATAACTAGAAAGCAGGTTTATTTAGCTTGCCAATTCCTTAAATGTCAATCTGAAATATTGTTCTATCTCTGAAATTGGTCTTTTTTTTAAATCATGAACAATTCCATTTAAGGAATTAAGACCTAAGCGCCATTCCATTTATTTATTCCATTTTGGATGTTATTGCAGAGTATTATTCAGGCAATCTTTGGTCTGCCTTTCAAGCTAAAATTAAACCATGTAGGGTTTGCTCAATGATTCAAGTCTGTACCTTTTGTACTTCACCAAAGTGAACAATCTTTTGTCTTGCATATTTACAATAAATCATGCGACAAAAGCTAAATATTATCTGAATATCATGCTGTGCCTTTTCGGTTCAATTTCAATGTTTCTTTCTTTTGTGTGCTGTAAAAACAAACTGAATAGCCAACAATTTTAAAGGTTTCTATATTCATTTTAACCATTAATTAGAAAAATTTATTATCCTTCTCCCAATAACGATCAACTTCTCTTGGAACAAATACGAATATTTCAAAGGCCTGTTGTCAGCAAGTGAAGACTAATATGTCATTTGGGCCATTGTAGAGCCTCGTGATGATTATTCGATCTTCTCGCAATTAGTTTCCAACTTACTAAAAGTGATAATTGGTGTTTCATCCTAACACGAGAATATGCATACTCTCGTTGGGAATCGAACGTGATTAAACTTCAAGCAATAAAAGATATTAGACACAAATCGGGAGTGGTCATATCGGGTTTATTGTCGAGGAAGGATTGGAAATTATTGAGAATATTGTATGAGTGCAGGAAAGTAGGAAGAACGAGAAGAAGTGAGGAACATTTGAAACAGATATGAAAGAGTTACTGTTCGTCTTTTTTGAATTTTCAAAAGTTCTGTTGGAAATCTTCAAAATTTTCATCGTAGACTAAAGTATTTTTGGGTAACAACATCAATGTCGAAAAGTTTGCTCAAGATTTCAAAATAGGAATGCAAGAAAGTATGTAGTGGATTTATGGTTTATTTATGAATGAGAAGTTTGTTTTTTGCGCTTTTTTAAAGTTTATTTGCAATTTTATCCTGTTTTTGGACTTTAATTTTAGACTTTTGGATGCTATTTGTGCAACTTTCGGTAACTTAAAGCCCATTTTTGGCAGTTTTTGCCCGTATCTAACAACACTTTACAAAATTTAGAGGTTTAGTTACTTTTTCATTTCCAACCGAATCTAACGTCACAAGGAATCAAGCAAATTGATGTTTTTCTAACACTTTTCCCTTTATTTTTCGAACCCTGTGGAGACACCGATCCAAACTGAGAAAAGTTAATCTCATTTGCAAACTCTTGTATATAGAGCTCTTAAGGGCTCTTATTTGACCTTAATTTACGTTGCTCTTACTACTTTCAGGTACCAATATATGGGATTCGTTTCCTTCTATGAAAGAGCCTCATGGAGGAGGAACTATGAGCGTAGTGGGTGACATTCCTATTGTCATTGGAGGATCTATGGGTGGCTCAATTAGTGGAATTGTGGAATACTTTGACAAAATCAGTCATCAATGGATTTTAGGACCACCATTGGTGCCTTCTAGGACATCACACACGACTGTGGTATTCAACAAGAGTGCCTTGGTCGTGCTTGGAGGATATGCACACTATCACATCAATTCCGTCAAACTCCTGAACCTTGACATCAAGGCTTGGAAAGACCTCAACAACCTCCCATCCCTCATGTATGGAATGGCATGTGGGGTCTTCAATTTCGGCTCTATTTTGTGTTTGGGAGGAGAAGAGGCCAAACGGCGTGATGGATCAGAATACAAGTCAATAACTAACAACTCATACATATTGGACTTGTCTTTGGATGACCCAAAGTGGAGCAGAGAGACATCCTTTGATCATACAGAACCTGTCATTGGGGGCTTTATCATCCAAGTAGAAAATAAGCTTTATTCGATGACACTTCTAACAACTGGCTACAAAAACATGAAATTATTGAGTAGAATGACGTTAACTGACGAAAATCCAAAATGGGAACAGCTGCGATTATTTGCACCAACTGATTTTGTTCATGCATCACCATTTGTTACGCAAGGTTTTTCAATTCATCCTTAGTCGCAGTTTAGGGAGAGGTTTCCGGTTCGATTCCACGCTATGACCTCTCTTGGCAGAAAGCTTAAAAACACCTACTTTTAAACAGCTCCTGTAGATAATAATGGAACAAAACATTTAAAGTAAAAGAACTGGTCATCGGAACGCAAAACAATATTTTCAAAGAAATGATTATGACATAATCAGATTAATAAAGCAATTGATGATGAGATTGAGTTGAAACCAAACTTTGTTTTATTCCTTCGGAGATAACAAAATCGACTCTGGGATGCAGGATAAACGGGAATTCCGACCAATATTTTCAAGCCAAAGGTGTTATCAATACGATTGTGATCTCATTAGGTCTTATAATAAAAAGTAATGTTTGTGAAAAGAGACAATTCTGTTTTTGTTATTTCAATTTCATTTTTAATACAGGTATTTGGAAAGCGCAGCATTGCTGAGATACCAAATCTGGTCTTTTGATGGGTTCGTAGAAAGTGTCGTCAGGACCACCAGATAGTTGAAAATTCCAAAAAAAAATCAAAAAAACTGAATGAAATTTCATGTTTGAAATTACATCCCTTTACAAAAAAGCAGTTCATTGTGCCCACATACAGCCACTAAAAGGGCCAACTGATGATTAACGAGCGAGATCGTCACGTTACATTACATCTTGAAACGTCTAGAATTTCTGCTCCACAACAAAAAAAGTTTTTTCCGGCCGCTATTTATTAATGACCTCTGAGCATGAATGCAAAAGCCAACTGGAAACACAACATCAGAGTGAATTTTTCAAACCTTCATTGAAGTATCGCATGAGAAGAATTTTAAAAGGATTAGTCCGGTCCAGTTTTGTGACAACTTTTTTTACCTTCTGCTAGGACCATCTTCCTTGTCTCCATAGTAGTATAATGAGCGAGTGCTTTGTTTCAAACATGTCTACGAAGGCTTGCAGATGGCTTATCACACAAATAAGCACAATTAACAAGGTACACCCCTTGCACGCCGTTAGCACACCTCTAGTGTTGGAAATACTTTACAGTAGTTGTTTGTTTAAAATTCTAAGAAGAATAACTGGTCCAAGTTTGATCAAAGTGGTCGATCGCGTTATTAAATGAGGTCGAATGGAACTCGAGGGAAGAAAATTTATTGTGTACAAGCACCTGGAAAATCCGAATTGTTCCGGTTCCAAGGTGGCTAAAGTTTTGAAGATGCAAAAAAATAACGGTTTGTCGAGTGCTCAAAACCTACAAGGAACCCTTGAGTGTGGTATGGAATGAGCGAACTAGAGGAAAAACTGGAACCAGGGATCGTAAGTTGCTCAGCAAGGTGTTGAAGTGCGTTGAAGCCAACACTAGTCTTTCGATCAGAGATGTGGTCAGAATGTACAACACCAACTTTCAATTGTGAGGAACATCCCTGCCAGGGAAGGTTACAAGTCGTGCAAAGCCAGTAAATATCCCAACCGGCACATGAAACGTAATTCCGTGGCTAAAGGCGTGCTAGGCTCTTGTACGACCATGTTTTGACGGAACACAAGGGCTGTAAGTGGAACGACGCCCAAACCTACGTCAAACTCAATTTTAAGCATCTTCCCGGGCAAAAGTTTTTCATTGCGACTGGACCTGTTGTGGATGTTTTGGGAAGTTCAAGTACGTTTTGTCGATAAATTTGCAAAGAAGGCCATGATTTGCCGAGCAATATTTACTCATGGCTTGACAACGGAACCTTTCTTCACATCGTCGACGATAACATCGCAAATTTACATTGAATAGTGCCCAAAAAACGTGTTTTCCCATTCATTCGTTAGCATAAGGCCAAAGTCATCTTTTGACCCGACTTGGCTAACACATATTACTCCAAGATGGTCCTGAAATGGTATTCTGCCAACAAAATCTCTCTTGTTCCCATGCTCATAAACCCTCTAAATTGGCCGGAATTTGGACAAATCGAAAAATATTGGGTATTTTCAAAGCATCAACTTCGACAAGGCAGGGGGAGTGCAAGACCTCCGACATATGCAGGTGGAATGGAAAAAATGCTCTGATTCTGTGTCCGCCGCTACTGTGCGGGCGTTAATGGGCTCCATCAAGAGGAAGGTTCGAAATTTCGTTCAAATTGGAGAAACTTAGCCATCTGATATAATAACTTTTTGAAGTTTGGATAAAAGTACGATAAAACCACCATTTATGAATTACTCAAACTTATTAAAGCACGAATAACATGGTCTGTTTGTGCGTACCAATTTATTTTAAAATTAAGAGTACAGGGTGAGGTTATCAAAGATTTACGAAGGAGCTAGTTCGCTTGGATAAAATTGCTAAATGCAACCTAGACCAAAACTTGCAACTTTTGGCCATTTTGATAATGCATCAAATAAGCAACTTTTCGATTGTTTTCCAACAAAAAGCAACGTTTGATATTTTTTTGCCCGATCAATGAAATTCTGAGGAATGTTACTCGAAATACATATTTTACACATACACGGACCTTCTACATGTATTGATGTATTTTTGTATTCTAGAATATTTTGTGCAAAGTAAGAGAGCGTTCTTGAGGAAGCCAAAGTTGAAAGAAAAGACAAACTTAAGATTACAATTTTTTACCCAGATGTGAGACAAAAATTTGCCCAATTGAACTTTTTTAGGCCATAAAATAACAGCTTTTTAGCGACTTTCGCCTAATTGGTTACAAATTTTAACAAAAAATACTTCAACTTTAAGGAAAAAATGCAACCTTATCCGAGCCCTTATAATTGCACTCGACTGTAAATTCAGTTTTTGAAAGAATTGGCTGTTTGGAGTTAGATGTCTTCCAAAAACAGAGCTAAAATGGGTCGTCCTAATAACACACTCGTCGGAGTATTGGACGATCTCTAAAGGGACATTTAGCTAATCTTACTGTAGATGCATATCGAATTAAATAAAATGAATCCTAAAAAAATGGAGGCCAAGGAGGCAAGGAGGACTGTAGACTGTATTTCATGAAGTGGGATCGAGTGAGGGCCCGTTACCCTTTCCGTGTTAATTTTCCTGCGTGGGAGCCTGGAGTTAATGAAAAAATGTAAAATAACAGGATTAATGTCGTTGTATTTACATAACTTTTATAACAAAGTGCGCAACGATTTTTTAAGCAATCGCTTGGTGCCCAATTGGTGTCTTTCAAATAAATTTAAGTGCACTTGACTTGAGCCAAAAAACCCATGCAAATACCATCTGATACATATTTTCAAACACTGTTTAAATTGAATGCTTTCAGAGTTATTTATCATAAGTAGGGCCCGGATTTGAACTTGATTTTTTCTGGCCAAAAAATTGATATTCAAATTGATCAAAATCGGAAAATAATTGATTAAAATCATAAAATACTTGATCAAAACTATTAAATAATGGGACACTGTAATCGCATGCGTTTTCTTTTCTTACCGCTGGAGCTACCCCCCCAACTTCAATCCGCCTGTCTTAACTTGGAAGAAGCGAGAGTGCTTCAGTTAAAACGTGATAAATCCCTCCTGTGAAAGGCCTTTTGCCAAAATGAGAACAGCCATTAGCGTAGAGACATATCTAAGTCATCAAACAATCACTCTCAACATAGGTTGACAAAATACCGAGCATTTTACGATCAAAATGAAAGTGATGATTTCACTTTTCCTCACACTTCAGCCTCAGCTGCCGCGTCTCGTCTCCCTTCGAGAAGAGAGCGAGCAATTTTGAAATTTCCCGCTAAGGCAACGGAGTGCAGACTGGCAGATGGGCAAAGTAGGGCTGGACTGTGAAGAAGCGTAATATCATCCCTATCATTTTGATCGTAAAATCCTCAGCATTTTGTACACCAATGTTGAGAGTGATTGTTTGATGACTTAGATATGTCTCTACCCCAGTCAATTCTGTTCTCATTTTGGCAAAAGGCCTTTCACAGGAGGGATTTATCACGTTTTAACTGAAGTACTCTCGCTTCTTCCAAGCTAAGACAGGCGGATTGACGTTGGGGTGGTGGCTCCAGCGGTAAGAAAAGAAAACGCATGTGATTACAGTGTCCCATTGACTTCAATTTTATAAAACAAGAACAATATGAGTACATTGACACGAAAATGGCAATACAAAGTTAAAGAGTACATGATTGAAGCAAAAATGGAGCTTGAATAAACCAATCCTAAATTACAAATTGGGTTTTAACCAAGTTGGATAATCCGTTTTTTATGTAGTAAATAAACAAAAGTTTCAAGCGTATGCTATGCTCACGATACTTCAAACCCTCTGGCCAGCACGTAAAAAGTTTATACTGTGATCTAATGATTAGGCTTCGTTTCCAACTTGATACAATAATAATTGATTCGTTTTCAAATATAGTCAATTAAAAATACAATTACTTTGCAATGATGTTTTTGGTTGGTTCTTATTTTGTTTTTTTGTGAGCAAATAGCAATAGAAGCACAAAAAAATAGGAAAATGTGTGGAAAAATCTGTGAAATACTCCCAGAATTTGGCATGTGGATGACAGTGTACGTAATTGTAAATTGTTCAAAATCTCAATTACGTTGACCTAAAATCCAATTAATTACTGGACAGTGACCAATATCAGTGCAAACCCTACGCCGTCCTTTTCCTCTTAACAGCACGTTAGGAAGTCCCAATGTCATGCCTACAGGGCCGGCGGTCTAAGGGTAGATTGAGGCTCATAGACTTCCTTTTTTCGCCCATCCTTGAAAGTGAGATATGTTGGGATACTGATAGGTCTTGCGTTTCAGTCTTATTCAATACCCTGCCATCTATCCTGTTATTCCCTCACTAGCTCTTACTAACCGGTTTTCCTTACTCTACTTCCACATTATTCCATAACCTTCTATAGTCAGTCTTGAATATACGTTCTTATGAATCACTTGGCTCCGAAGATGATTACCTAACATGGCGCAGTTGTAGTGGAATTATCTACACTCTCGGTATCCAATCCCCACACTTTGGATACGACATCCCCAACTGGATTTTTCTGCCGCATCCGGTCCGTTTCCCACCTCTTTAACGGCTGGCCCTTCCTCGCGGAGATTCCCCATGGGACGCATTCATCCACGTTCCACATTCACATCATATGCGTTTGAGCCATGGATTCTACCAAAAAATCCCTCGCCACGAAAAGAGGAACTTTCCCCAAACAAATCGAGTCCTGTGGCTTGTTCCTTTCAAACGTCGAATCATTGGATCCTTCCTCTCTAGAGATGGAAATGGCAGAGAAAATCGACCAGATGTTCGTCAAGGTGGAGACTTCTTTCAATGTCCTTGAAGATTTTTTGGATTCCTCCAGCGATGTTCTCGATGAGAAGACCCTCGCTAAGGAAATCGTCATGCTCGTTGAATTCTCTGGGAATATGAGCAAATTGCAGGAGATGATTTTGATCATTTCATCGAAAATCCGAACTCAAGTTGGAAGAACCATCCATCCGTCTTCATCATCACCAACATTCTCTTCCATCCCATCCTCCAAAATCAATATCGCCCTTAAACCAGATAAGTTGCTATCTTCTTACACTCTTGCTGAATTCCGATCATGGAGCACTGGTTTCTCTCTCTTCTATTCTTCCAATCAAATGAACACTTTTCCCCTTCCTGAACAACAGGGTTATCTTCGTTCATGTTTAGAATTGAAACTTCAGCAGATGCTTAGCACAAAGATTGAGGACGATACACCTATTTTTGGCGATGATGGCTGCATTTCACGGTTGAGAAATACCTTTGTCCAACACATTCCCCTTCTGACCAGACGTTACAACTTCTTCAGATGCGATCAACAACCAGGTGAGAAAATCAGTGAGTGGTATCTTCGTCTCCAACTTGAAGGCCAGGAAACTGGACTCTCCACCATGGTGGAAGTTGATCTCTTATTTTGAGATTAGTCACTGGCACCTCTGATCGTCGATTACGTGAAGAGTTTCTTTGCCAAGCTAATCCAACCCATGATCTTCTTCATCGCACGGCAATGGCCTGGGAATCTGCTCACATCGTGGAAACTTCATTATCATCAAGTCCTAGAGCTCTCACGATCGCCACCATTTCTTCATACAAGAAATCGAAGTCTGGAAAGGACAAATCATTTCCTAAACCGAAGCCCAAGGATCCTATCAATCCCGACTTACTTCGAGGTAAATGCATTGGCTCAACCGCATCCAGTTCAAGAGGATTGTCCAGCTCGGGGTAAATCTTGCGGTAAATGCAACAAACTGGGTCATTTCGCATCTGTTTGCACCGGAGGCCGTTTATGGCTCGCATGGCGCGATTTCATTCCGAACCAAGCTCTTCGTTTTCTTCAGTTAAATCGAGACCCATCAATTCCTCCGTCATTCGTGTCAATCACACCAAAACTCGTCCCACTCCCACTACTTCTGTGGAGATCCATCCACATTCTGGGACTCCATTTCACATGGTGGTACGGCCTGACACAGGTGCGACAGAGACCCTCATCTCGGCCGATCTCGTCAAATTATACGGAATTCCGATCAGCAAATCTCGATCTCGTTCGATTCTGGCTGCAAATAAATCGAAATTGAAATGCCATGGAGTTGTGGATCTCACAATCTCTCATCTAGGAAAGTACAAAACTCGTTATCCGCTTTTGTGTCTCCTGATATCCACCATCAAGTTCTCCTTTCCTGGCATTCCATGATCGATCTCGGGATGTTATATCCCACTTTCCCTTTTCTTCCTGAAGACGCTCCATCATCCTGCCTGATCGAGGCCATCACCCCACCTGATCAAG
>CM021317.1:1971006-2001524 GCA_010645155.1 Tigriopus japonicus | reverse complement strand
CATGATAAATGTCTGAGCTGCCATCTTGAGGGGGGTTGATAGGTCTTGCGTTTCATTCTTATTCAATACCCTGCCATCTATCCTGTTATTCCCTCACTAGCTCTTACTAACCGGTTTTCCTTACTCTACTTCCACATTATTCCATTCCCTTCTATAGTCAGTCTTGAATATACGTTCTTATGAATCACTTGGCTCCGCTCATGATTACCTAACAGATACCAAAGAGTCTATTCTCAACAATGATTCTGCTCTCATCCCCCTGAGGCGGAATTGTAAGGCACTGTGCCAACTGTTTCAATTATTTCATCGATGACATGATCTCATCTATGTTCAAGGGCTTCAAAAAGGATATGTATAAAATAACTTTTATTCCATAACAATTCGGGATTGTTAAACTGTAAATTTGAAACAAATATCCAAAACTTCAATACTTATGACGGTCTTAAGGGGTCTGCACTTGAGCCGCCGACCCTGTAATATGCACAGGGTAAATGAAATGGTCTTTGCCTTTGGTTCTTATGTACTATGAAGCAACTGAGTTTGTTCAAAATGTCGCAAATGTACTATCCAGACTCTCACTAGCTGAAAATCACTAGTTTTTGCTTGAAAGTTCATATTGAGGTCTAAAAATAATGACTTTATTGATACAAAATTGAGCTTGATATATAAACAAGAAAAAGTCACAATTTTTGCATAACACTATCGACGTCATAGATAGCCGACAAATCTACTTTTAAAATAATCAAAAGAAGCGAGCTCTTCCACGGAATTGGTTGAAACGACCAAAGTGATTGTCAAAGGTAGGTTGGAAGCCTCCACCATCTGGAAAATTGTTCGCGTTGCTGATTTGATTGCTGTTTTGGAATCCATTATTGCCACGGAATCCATTGTTGTTACGGAATCCATCATTGCCACGGAATCCGTTGTTGTCACGGAATCCATCATTGCCACGGAATCCATTGTTGCCACGGAATCCATTGTTGCCACGGAATCCATCATTGCCACGGAATGCATTGTTGTCACGGAATCCATTACCACCGTGGAATTCATTATTACCTAGGAATTCAATGTTATTTTGGACACGGCAATTGCTTTGAATATATCTTTAGTCTTAAGGTCTGGTATTGCCTTCAGGCCTGTTAATGCCTTGGGTCCTGTTATTACCTTGGGGTCTGTTATTTCTTTGAGGCCTGCCATTGCCTTGGGGTCTACCATTGCCTTGGGGTCTGCCATTGCCTTGGGGTCTGTCATTGCCTTGGGGTCTGCCATTGCCTTGGGGTCTGTTATTTCCTTGCGGTCTGTTACTACCTTGTGATTCATTATTGACATGCTCTCCACTATTGCCACTGCCTTGAAATCCATTGTTGGCTTGATGTCCAGAATTGTCAAGAGTTCCAAAATTTCCTTGAAGTTGGTTATAATTATTATTATTGTGGGGCGCAGGAGTGCCATTTGATCTGATATTACCTTGTGGTCCACCAGTGCCTTGGAATGCATTGTTGCCCTGAATTCCGTCATTATCAAGGGGTCTATTATTGACATGTTGATCATTGCCCGCCAAACCATCAACTTGTTGGGGTACAAAATTGCCCTGGGGTTCCAGATTACTTTGAGGTCCATGATTGCCTTGGGGTCCATGATTGCCTTGGGGTCCATGATTGCCTTGAGGTCCAAGATTGCCTTGAGGTCCAAGATTGTCTTGAGGTCCAAAATTGCCTTGAGGTCCAAGATTACCTTGGGGCCCTAGATTGCTCTGGGGTCCATGATTGCTTTGAGGTCCAAAATTGCCCTGGGGCTCAAGATTACCTTGAGGTTCTAGATTGCCTTGAGGTCCAAGATTATCCTGAGGTCCATGATTGCCTTGAGGTCCAAGATTGCCTTGAGGGCCAAGATTGCCTTGAGGGCCAAGATTGCCTTGAGGGCCAAGATTGCCTTGGGGTCCAAAATTACCTTGGGGTCCAAAATTGCCTTGGGGTCCAAAATTACCTTGGGGTCCAAAATTGCCTTGGGGTCCAAAATTGCCTTGGGGTCCAAGATTGCCTTGGGGTCCAAAATTGCCTTGGGGTCCATGATTTCCTTGAGGCCCAAGATTGGCCTGGGGTCCCAGATTATCCTCCGGCCCGTTGTTGCCATTGGTTACCACATCATTTTGAAATCCATTACTGCCTTGGACCCCATGATTGCCTTGAAAACCATTATCACCTACAAAACCATTAGTATCTTGAGTCGGGCTATTGCCTTGGTGTCCAAGATTTCCATTAGAGTTGTGGCCGTCTAGGAACCCATTACCACCTGAGTTTTGGTTGTTACTTGTGCCAGGAACTGCACTCTCTTGGCTAATACTTTCAGTTTCACTGAAAGAAGGTCCGTCCTTGCCATCATTTCCATTGTTGTTGTGTTGATCACCATTGTCTGTGAAAGTTGACTCAAACGATGATGGTCCTGGAAGTCTTTGTTGCTCAAACCCTGCATTACTTTGTTCTCCCTCATTGGTAGTTTCTGCATTGACTCCACTGTTGTCTTTTCCTCTTCCGTTGCCTTTGCCTCTGCCTTTGCCTCCACCATTCCCTCGGCCCCCACCATCTCTACCTCCCCCTTTGCCACGCCCACGTCCATCTAATTGAAAATAAACACCATTAGAAGTTTAAAATTAAACAATAATCCAACTGTGTGTTGGAATTGTCTTATAACTTTCAAAAATGTGACCTTCGCCAATCAACTTCATGAAATATTGAAAAACCTCCTAAAAAAAGAAATTCCTTAAAGCTCAAGGTAGCTTTCTAAGTTTTAGCAAGTAAGCAAAATTCTGGGTCATTTTCGCCATCCACCTTTTTCTTACAATATTTTCACTTGTAGTTGCAATTATAGCTAAGAAAGATGTGCAGCCTTTCAAAGATGCATTGGGAATAATTGTAGAGACTTACAAGCAAAAGTTTCTTGAGTGACAACCAACAACACAAAAAGACAGAATATCACTTTCAAATTCATTGTTCAAGTAAAAAGTAATTCAAGTGGTTCTTATTGGTCAAGATGCAAGATTTACCAGAACTATCTGTTCAGGGAATTGTATCAATCTTTTATAGGTTCCAATTCACTCCGAATATTGACGCAAACCTTTTTTTGATTGATATATTGATTCAAGTGCAAAAATTTGTTTAAAAGAGATGAAGGGTTGTCTGCCTTGATGTCAAGTTTGATCTTTCGGAATGGGCATGCGGAATGGAACAGTGTAATCCAGGTTTGTAGCCGCTTTTTTAAATGTTGCGGGGGGGCCTCGCTTCCAGTTTTTTCCGGCTGTAGTAGCTTGGAAAAAGTGCGAGTGGTTCAGTTAAAAGGTGATTAATCAGGCTTGTGTTAAACCTATTGTCAAAATGAGAACAGAATTGACTAGGGTAGAGACATATGTAAGTCATCAAACAACCAATCTCAAAATTGGTTGATGAAATGTTGAGTATTTTGGGATCTAAAACAAGCCACTGTTATAACTGATTGGGTATGACTGTACACTCGTAAATTGTGCGACAAATCATTGACTTGAAGAATAGGCATGCCATTATTTTTGGCAAATTGAAAGTACTCCAAGCCCAGTTCTGGTCATTTTTGGCAGGAGTTGGCCTTTAATGTTACCAATACTACGTGATATGTATATCTCATGTCTCGTAAGATCCAGCTTTTTGGCCTTCTGATACTAAGAAATCAAGGAGAAGCATAATTCTGGGATACAACTGGACATATTAGCATCAAGCAGTTGCGAGCCAGGTGTATGCACATTTCAATTTTCCTGATCGCGATGAACAAGAGAGAGTCGCTTCGCAATAGGCAACACCTACAAACAGTGAGGGCCCCTGGTGTTTGAAAGACGCACTAGCTCATCCTTGAAAACAAACCCGGTCATTTTCCTTGACGTTGGGGACGATTCGACCTCGGAAACTATGAGTGGGCCTCAGACGGAGGCTTAAACTACGCCAAATTGTCCCAAACCCTTGGGTGCACTTTTGATTTACGTCGTGGGGTGTGCAGCCGTGTCGTTCCGTGACTGGGATTGAATGTGCTTCGTGTCATTCATTTTGGAAGACATGTCCCTTCGATCAGAATTGCGAATTCCGTGATCAACTTCTAATCTATACCCAAACATCCGTAAACTCGTTTCAAGCATTAGCCATGCTGGCCCTGTTTTGAGACCTTTGAGTCGTGGGCGTGGCTTGGAGTGGATGCCGTGGTTAATGCAACTACGATCACCGGGGCAAAACTACGAACTTAAGTACAAAAAGATCGGATTGGTTGGATCACCCACCTATAGGTGACACCTACAATTAGTGAGGGCCTCTGGTGTTTGCAAGACTCATCCTCGAAAACAATCTCTGTCCTTTTGCACAACTTTGCGGACGTTCTTACCTGGGAGCGAGTGGGTGGGTCTCCAAATGAGACTTGAATGGTGTCATATTGTTGAAAATTAATTGGTGCCCTCTTAAGGCCAATTAGTGATATCACGAGTGCGGTGTTCCATTTCCAAGGTTGATATCAATGTGTTGTGTTATGCCCTCATGAAAGAATCGATCGTATTGTTGACCAGAAAAGCCATTTCCCCAGAGCAATCTCATTTCACGTGAACAAACCTTGCGCATATCCAAAGTGTCTACCGGATTGACACCTGTCCCCCCCCCCTTTCCTTGGCTTATGGCGCGTGGACTCAGTTCAACTTTGATGTGATAACCACACAGAGGCGAAATTGATCTCCAAGTCCAGATTGGTTGGTGATGATTTGGGATGATAACAAATTCTAAGCTACAACTTCCAAAGACAAAATGTTATTTTAATTTGTTTGCTTCATGAGGTCGTACAATAAAAAGAAATTTTGTTCCTACGTTCAGTACAAGAATCTTTGAAAAAAAATCTTGTGGTCTTGATTTCAGACAGGCAAGTCATTAAAAAATGGATTTGCATTTGCCTGTTGTTCTACGTGGCGCATTTCTCCCTATATCTGGGATGACATTCCAGGGACAAAGTGAAAAAAAGGCAAGGAGTTGATGGTCAATTTATTTAATGTCGAGGAACGACAAGAAAAGGAGAAAAATACTGTGATCCAAGCAAGAATACTTCGAACAACTAACATTAGTGATCCCCCCTACTTCCTTCATTTCGAATTGGACATCAATAGGTTAGTACAATAATATGTATTGTAAGACTGACCTGTCACCACGTATGCAAACTTTATCCAGTTGAGTTTTTTGAGCGTTGAGTTTTCATTGCAATCTTATTTTCACTGCTTTTAGGATCATTTCCCTAAGTCGATGTTCTTGTGTAGCCGGAGAGTCTGCCCACTGTAAGCATGGGGCTGCCTTATATACTTACATAAATTCTGAAAGGACTGAAGGACAAACAGATTCGAGTCAAACTTGGATAACACCTTCTAAGAAACTACAAGAACAATTTCCAAAAGGGGAATCGCTGATGAAGATTTTTGGACGAACATCTTCTCCCACCAGGAACACCATCAAACAGAGCGACAATCCATCACTATGTGAAGATTTGGTGAGGGATTTAGAAAAGTTTGGTTTGACTGGAGCTTCTATTTTCAAAACACTCACTGTTCTGAAGAACGTTAATCCTGAACCTGTACCATCGCCCATTAGCACCGAGGACATTTCACTGCCTATCAAGAAAATCTTCTTTCAACAGCCGTTGACGCAAAAGATCAAACCACCTCAAAAAATGGAGGAAAAGTGTGCAACATTTTCCAATAGATACGTGAAATGCTCTTCAGACTCTAGGCTGGAAATCTTTCAGTCCTCGATTGGTCAATTCTCAAACTTGAATTGGTTCCAATCACGGAAATATAGAGTTTCAGCATCCAAAGCGAGAAAAATTGCCTTTGTCCGTAAGGACGAGACTCTCCTACGATCGTTTTATGACTCTGCAGTGGATTGCTTTAACTTAAGATATGGAAGGGAAATGGGGTCGATCGCCAGGGCGAAATCTACAGAGCTAAATGCAACTACTGTTTACGAGTCCGGCCTTGTTGTTAGTCAAGAGTTTCCATGGTTAGGCGCATCACCAGATGGAATTATAATCCAACCAAATGGAGAAATAGTTTTGCTTGAGATCAAATGCCCCGTCTCTGGACAGTTTAATGTAATGTCAGAACCAAGTTATATAATCAATGGAGATTTTAAAAAATCGCATGAATATTTTGCTCAAATCCAAATTCAGATGCTTGTTTGTAACGCGCAGAATTGTGTGCATTTCGTTTATGGGCAAAAAAATAGTTTTAGTTACTCAGTCAAAAGAGATGAACATTTCATATAGATATTGGTGTCTAAATTACAGGAAGCTTATTTTGAGACAATTCTACCAGATATTGTTAAATTTGTAAGTTAGACATCAAAATTGAATGTCAAATAAACTGTCAAATAAGCTGTCCAATAAACTTCATTCTTAAGTTTATTACTCCTGAGAAATGAGATCATTGCATAGGTTACACAATCCAGATATTATAACCAATGAATCGTCGAAATATTCTCGCATGTCCGCTTTTACATAATCCAAAACCTGAAATCTCTTCATTCTTGCAATGCATCTCTCAACATGTATTCTAACCCGAGATATGTTATAACCATTTTCATTTTGCTCCTTCGAAAACTGAAAGTTACTCTGACCTTTCTTGAATGGAGGCATAACGAGTAACCCACCTTTTTCAAGGACTCTAGCCTCTGTTTTATCCGGACGCGGGTCTGATCAAGGAAGCAGAGAACGTTCAACTCGTTGTTTATTTCGCGGTCCTTTTTCTCCCCCCAGGGTGACCCCTACAACATCCCCCTTCGACTTTGAAGACCGATTTTACCGGTATCACGAAAGTATCGTTAGCATGACCATATCAAATATATCAAAATTTCTTTGGACGTTTTCTTTGCCTTTTTGATCTTCGTAATTGGGGCGCTGGTGGTTCCTTGGGTGGGTCCTTTGTTGTCTTTGGTGTGTCTGATTTTAGGTCTGTTATCGGTCGCAGCAATCGGCGGTTGCGCCAAAGACATCGCCCGGATGGTAACTTCACTCTGTAGTCACGACTTTTCCCAATACTAACGACAATCCCAACCCTATCCCATAATTTCGTTTGTTGGTTTTGAATTCTCACATGGTATCCAATGGGGATGTAAGGTAGGGCACGGGAAGAGGCATTGTAGTCATCGGTAGTTTTAGTTAGCAATTTGCTCATCTTCATATCATGCTCTTCCATTGATACAAGCCATTTGGGATCAAATGCTCTGTGATGGGCTGGTACACGTGAACGAAGTGGACGACCGTAAACAATTTCGGCAGGGCTTTTGCCTCCTGGTCGTGGAGTGTTTCGCATCTCCATGAGTCCTTCCATAAAAGTTTCGTTGACGGCACCCCCCGTTTTCAAGAGAAGCCCCTTCAACATCTTTACCGCCGACTCTGCAAGACCGTTCGATTGGGGGTACTCAGGGGTAGATAAACGGTGACGAACTCCCCAATGGACGAGAAAGTCCTGTGTGTCCTGGGCAGTAAAGGGTAAACCGCCATCAGTGAACAATCGGGTAGGGCATCCAACCGCACAGAAGATTTGCCGCAATGATCTGATTGTGAATGCAGCGGTTGGTGGGTGGGAAAATTGAACCACTTCAACCCAGCTGGAAAAGCGGTCAATCAGGGCTAGAAAGTGATTGTTCCCGATAGAGAAAAAATCGGCCGCCATTTCCTCGAATGGTCGTTCAGGGGGCTGATCTCGTTTTAGAGGTTCTTTTGCTTGCGATGGAAGCCGTTTTTGGCATTCGTCACATGCTTCAACTGTGGATTTTATATCCGATGCTAGACCCGGCCAATACACAGTTTGCCTTGCCCGTCGGGTTGTGCGATCCACTCCTTGATGTGATGCATGAAGGCGACGAAGAATTTCGCGGCGCAAATGTGTTGGGATGAATAATCTTTGTCGGTATAGTATAAGCGAATTAGCAACAGATAATTCTGGTAGAATTTTGGATAAGTGAGACAGTTCAGATGGCGAGGCCGTATCTTCATTTTGAAGGTATTTCATGATCATGGAGTACTCTCTGTCGTTGTTTCCAGCGTTCTGAATTTCGGCCAAAAGGGGGTCGGCCAATGAATCATCGTCCAAATTTTCCGTCTCTCTCTCAATTGCTATTGCCGTGGTGCGTTGTAATGAACAAACGTAGTTGTAGAGCTCTTTCTCTTCTTCCAAGTCCTCCAGGGATGGATCTTGAACCGGAGCGCGTGAGAGGGCGTCCGGAATTCGATGATCTTTGCCCTTTTTCCACACGGTGGAGAACGAGTATGGGCTTGTTCCCATTTTGAGGCGCTGGAGCCTTGCATTTTCGACGCAATCTAAGGTCTGCTTGTCCAGAATAGAGACAAGAGGCAGGTGGTCAACTACCAGTTGGAAGTGGGGTAGTCCAGCCAAGAATATGTGGCACTTTTTCATGCCCCATTTTGCCGCTAATAACTCTAGCTCAACCATTGCATATCTGGCCTCAGTTTCAGTGATAAATCGACTTCCAGCGTCAACTAACCTCCAATGACCGTTCCCGTCTTTCTGGAGGAGCGCGTATCCCAAACCTTGGTCCTTGAGGCGTCGGTTTGGAGGCAAGTTGGTCGATCAGGGTCAAAGTTGGCAAGCACTGGTGGTGAAATGAGGGCAGCCTTGGTTGCCTCAAAGGCCCGGTCATGGACGGCATCCCAATGGAACGGAGACGTAGTGCGGAGAAGAGGACGTAAAGGTTGCATGGCGCCAGCCACCGATGGAGTGAACCCAGCCAACTGCTCGGCAAGCCCTAGGAATGACCGTAAGTCGGTGATGTTCTTTGGCTTAGGGAATTCACGTATTCCTTTGAGCTTTTCTGGGTCGGCCTTTATCCCATCCTTACTAATAATGTATCCAGCAAACCGAACTGATGACTTAGCAAGGTTGGCCTTTTTTGGATTGAGCGTGATTCCTGCCGTTCTGCACCTTTCAAGGACTAGCCTGATCTTGGACAAATGTGTCTCGAGGTCTGAGTCGTGAAGCAGAATGTCATCTACAATCTTTTCTAGGTTAGGAATATCGGCAAGGGCTGCGTCCATTCTGCGATTGAATTCATCTCCCGCCGATGTGAGGCCCATAGTGGCGCGGAGATGTCGATATCTTCCCCATGGCGTGCAAAAGGTAGTGAGGCGTTGACTTGGCTCATCCAAAGCGACCTGAAAATAGCCATGTTTTGCATCAAATGTGGAAAAGAAACGAGAAGCCGGGGGTATTGTTGCGACAACATCCTTAGGTGTTCTCACTGGATGATGAGGTCGTTTGACGAATTTGTTCAAGGGGCGGAGATCAACGCAAATCCGGACTTCATCACTGTGTGGCTTTTTCTGGGGCGTCATTGCGTTGAGCCACTCTGTAGGTTCCGTTTCGGGGACCAATACCCCTTTGTTGACCATGGTATCCAGCGCTTTTTTTTGTACTTTCCCTGAGTGGAATTGGAATGCTACGAGGCCCAGGTACCTGAAAAGGTACTGCTTTGGGGTCCAACTCAATGTGAATGGGTGGTCCAGTCATTGCCTTTAATGGGCGGTCCCCATCAAACACATCCTCGAATTCTTTTAACATATTGGCCAAAATTGCTTCCAATTTTCCGGTGGCACCATTCAACTTTGCAACTACTGTGGTTGAGGGAATGGGATTAGGAAAATTGTCGGGGATTAGTCTGAGACGTTTGCAGATTCAAGAGGGTACCGTTAAACTCATTTGACACAATGAACGTGGCCTGGCATGTAACGTCTTTATACTGTATCGTGAATTGTACTCGTCCCAATGCCGCAATTGGACGGTTGTTTGCCGCATAGAGCACATCGTCTACTCCGACAAGATCATCTACGTTTTGGCCCAATTTGTCAAAATGTTGGACAGACATTAGGTTAGCACCGGCTCCTGTGTCGGGGAGGACTCCTTGAATGACCCCCAAAGGAACACCACTCTTGGAATCTCTAAATTTGACTGAAATCGTCTCGAGGGAGCAAAAAGGGTCGCCCATTGTCCTGATGTGCCCGCAAAACACCGATGAGATTCGCCTTTGAAATGGAATATTTTCTTCAGGTTTCTCTTCTCTTGGCTTGTTCGTCTTTTCTTCTGATGACGGGCAAACGATTCGGAAATGGCCTTTCCTATTACAATTTGAACAATTTCTGTCTCTCGCAGGGCAATCCTTCTTGGTGTGGGCGGTCCTTCCACAATTTGGGCATTTCGATCGCAATTCACTTCCCTTTTGAACTGCCTTTGGTGCGCTGTTGTTGAAACTTTTCTTGGTTGTGTTAAGATACTTCTTGTTTTGCTTATAACTTGAGATTTTATTTACACCTGAACCGGCAAGTGAAGCCTGGTTTGAAGAAGCAACCTCATTTGCATGGCATATTTCGATGGCTCGTTGTAACGTGGGGAACTTCCTCTCTTCGAGCAATTCATGCCGCGTTTTCTCATCTCTCACCCCCACCATGATCTGTGTAACTATCTGCGATTCTTGGCATTGTTTGCAAAGCTCGGCGTCATCGGCTAGGTCACATAATGCAAATCTAAATTGGTCGAACGTTTCGGAATGTAGCTGCTTCCGGGTGTGGAATTTGACTCGATCTAATGCCACACTTCTTTGTGATCGATAATAATTTTGAAGCTTTTCCATAATTCCTCCAACAGTTGTTTCATCGGCGTCTAGGTCGATTTGAAAGTGGGACTTGACTACACGGGCCGCGTGCGGGCCGATGGCAGTAATGAGAGAATACACCTGAACTTCTCTATCAAATGTACTGAGCCTGTGGATTCGTGCATTGTGTTCCCATGTCTCTTTCCATGTCTTAAAAGTGAATAGAGACGCGTCCTTTTCAAGCGGGTCCAAAGCGGAAAATTTGAATGATCTCGGTGATTGGTAATGTTGGTTAGGCCTCCCAAGCGAATCTTCGTTGGGGGCAGGCGATGTGGCCTCTGCAGCCATCGTACTGGTTCCATGGACAAGCGAGCGAAGTCCAACGAGATATCCACGGGCCTGCATGACCTCGTCTTCCAATGATTCTTCACGAACCAAAAAAGAATCCTTGCTCACTTCCTCTTCACTCATGTTTTCCAGGTCTTGAAAACGCTCCACAGCCTCCGTAAAAGCTTGTAAACGGGCTGTTGCGATGTCAGCAGCTATATTGGCCTTTGCAATCTCCGCTTCTGGTAGAGGTCCGGATGGAGGATCACGGAGGGCGTTGACCAGATCCACCAACTTCTTGGTTGCTCTTTCGGCCCGAACAGCCAGTTGGCCACGACTACGACGGGCAGACGTGATCTCGGAATCCGTCATTTTAGCACCCGGTAGAGGCAGGGCGATTCACGGTGTGCGACTTAGACGGCGGAGATAGGTTCTTACCTTGACTGCGCCATGTTTTATCCGGACGCGGGTCTGATCAAGGAAGCAGAGAACGTTCAACTCATTGTTTATTTCGCGGTCCTTTTTCTCCCCCCAGGGTGACCCCTACAACAGCCTCTATAGATGGAAAACCCTTCTCCGCCAAAATGTGATCTTCTGGTTCGATCAATTGGAGAAATCCACTTCTGACGGTTATTTCTGTATCGGTCGTTCGACCTCCAAATCCTTTTGAAACAAACATGATTTCACCAGAAGGAGCACAGGCCACCAGGTATTTCACAGTAAATCTGGACTTGTAGTGCGAATACATTTTCACTCTTTGATCAGGCTTTGATGGTGAACTGCACTCCACTTCAGAGGCGTCAATGATGGCACGGGTGTTGGGGAATAGTCCTCGAAACGACGGGGGCAATCTGGCTTGAATCGACTTCCTATCAAACCAAATTACGAATTCTTTTGTAGCGTTTAGTAATGCGTTTAACGTTGCAACAAAAACCTTCTTGACGGATGAGAGACTGGTTTTGAACATTGTTTTAAGGTTAATGTACGATAGGTTTGATTTAAGCCTGACCAATACCATGACCAGCTTCATTTCTCGAGATAGACCTCGACAATCTTTCACGTTACTTCCAATCGGTAGAGAAGGAATTGACACACATTTCTAGAAATTCCGTTGAAGGCAACGAACTCTTTATCTTGCAACTCCAGAAACGAGGGAGGTGGAATCTTATCTGTTTGGACCAAAGTCGTGGCAAACTTGGTTTGAGACGGAATTAATGCAAATGTAGCTTTTTCAGTGGCTGACGGGGAATCTGCATAAACCGTGGGATGATGAAATGATTGGCAACTTCCAGGTTTAATGGCATCAGGTTCTGTCTGACAAAACGCATCCCTTTGAATCCTGGCACTCTCCATATCTGTTACATTCTGGTTCTTTCTCTTCTCTTGTTCGATATCTATGTTGTCATAAGCTGAATAAAGGGCACTTGAACTTGGAATGTCGATCTAACAAGTCCTATCAAAGAATGGGGATTCGACATGGCATAGTCGGTAAGATCCGTCACACCCACTACGGTTAACGGACCTACCTCTTCCGTCAGACCGCTTCATTTCTCAAGTAAGTTTCGTTAATCACTTGTCACTGGTCCGACGCTGAATGTCCCATGGCAACTGCAACCACGAAAGAGAACACGAAAGCGGCTATGGCCAGCATGTCGTCCACGTCTGCACTTCAATCATCGATCAGGTCTCATAAAGGCCACTTTACACGGGAACGAAGATTTCTCCAGGATCTTGCATCAGGAGATTACCCGGATCGGGTTCGTTTGGACAATCTGGTTGACGGTCTTCAAAGTCGCATCGAAAAAAGTTTCCGAGGCCCACAAATGTGACCGATCTAAAATCATTCATGGGTCTGGCCAATCAACTCGGTTATTTTTTGCCCGATCTTGCTCATTCCACCGTCCGTTTGCGAGAATTATTAAAGAAATCGAATGCATTTGTATGGCTTGACGTCCATGAAAACGAGTTCAACTTTACAAAAGAACTCCTCTGTTCATCCGCCATAGTCCATCCATTTGACCCCACTCTATCCACTGAACTACTAACCGATGCATCAAGATTGCATGGGCTAGGATACGCTCTAATTCAACGTGATTCGATGTCCCGTCCTCGATTGATTCAATGTGGTTCCTGCTCACTCACACCTGCACAAAAGAATTACGCCACTGTGGAATTAGAATGCTCGGCAATCGTATGGGCAATATCTAAATGTGATTTTTACCTGCGTGGCATGCCTTCATTTTCCATTATTACGGACCACAGGCCTCTTCTTGGCATTTTTGAAAAGCCTCTTGGTGCCTTGGGCAATGATCGCCTTCAACGTATGAGGGAACGCCTACTCGTTTATTCGTTTATTGTGGTTTGGTCAGCCGGGAAATCACATTGTATAGCTGATGCATTAAGTAGGGCACCCTATTTTCCCGCGGATCCATCAAATGAGATTGATGTCTGTGCAGCCATTGATTCAAAAGATCCCGCACTTGACATCATTCGAGTCAATATTGATGATGAATACAAAGAATTACGAAGATGTGTCGCACAAGGCTTTCTCACAGCCAATTTGAATTCTTATAAGGGTGCTTTCGACTCCTTGCGGATTGAAGACGATATTTTATTATCCGGTTCTCGTATTGTCGTACCTAAGTCCGCCCGGGCAAATATCCTCGACTTACTTCATCAATCTCACTCTGGCATGACGAAAACTTGCGAACTGGCCCGTCAGCTTTATTTATGGCCAGGGATGACCAATGAGGTAAAACTAAAAATTGCGGGTTGTGCCATTTGTTTAGCAGCTTTACCCTCTCTTGCTCCCGAGCCCGTCCTTCTCGAAACTGCCTCATATCCGATGGAAAAAGTCTCTGTCGATTTATTTGACTTGGATGGTGAATCGTTTCTCGTCCTCGTTGACCGCTTCAGTGGCTTCCCTTTTGTCACAAAGTTGAGAATAACTTCCACTTCAGCAATCTGTTCGGCCCTTTTGGACTGGTTTTGGGAACATGGATTTCCTCAATACATCAAAACCGACAACGGACCCCAATTTCGTCAACAATTCGCTGCATTTTGCCGCTCTTTTCATATTCGACATGACCTGTCGTCACCATATCATCCCCGCAGCAACGGCTTAGCTGAGTCTGCGGTCAAATCGATGAAATCCCTCTTAAAGAAACTTAATCTAGACGATCCAGCTTTTCGCGGCGCCCTCTTGGCCTGGCGGAACACTCCTCGGGCGGATGGATTTAGTCCCGCTTTCGTGTTTTATGGCCGACACCTCCGCGGACTTCTTCCTGATGCGCGCCCACCACCTCCTCCTCCTTTGGGATTTCACCAAGCTCGAACGCGGACGCAAAAGGTCAAAGCCAAGGCCGCAGGTGGCATCCAGCATTCTCCCTTTTCTCCAGGTGATCGTGTTCTGTTCCAATCACCTCTGGATAAGAACTGGTCAGTGGGGGGAGTTGTGGTGGAGAAACTACACCATGGGAGATCTTATTGGATTGACACGCCGGGAGGTCGATATAGAAGAAATCGTCGCTTTCTCCGGCGGGATTCCTCGACGATCACCACTTCCCAATCGGAACGACGACGACAACGACCGCAGAAGGACGAGGAGCCATTCCAACCCGTCCGGTCTGGTCCTCGTCGCAGCCGCCGCATTCGTAATAAACAACGAACAGTTAGGTTTGATCCGCATATTCAGTTGATTTGATGTTTTTTCTTGAAGGACCTTGTTCCCTTAGTTGGTTTTGCCCGAGTCTCTTTAATGTGAGTCACGCGTGCCCCTTTCTTCGCTTGATCCTATTAGTGACTAATTCAATCTGTTGTGTATTTCTGTTCATTGAAGCGGGAATTTCGAATTGTTTTCCTGTCTAATCCGTTCTCCCAAACCTAGTTCGAACGTGGGGGGGAGATGTTGCATTCTGGTTCTTTCTCTTCTCTCGTTCGATATCTATGTTGTCATAAGCTGAATAAAGGGCACTTGAACTTGGAATGTCGATCTAACAAGTCCTATCAAAGAATGGGGATTCGACAATATCAAACATTGTTATATCCTCATTTGGTACGTGATTTTAATTCACGCCTTACACGTCGTTCAAAACGTTTCAAATCCGCCCGTGCTTTTGGTTTCATTTTGTTCTGATTGGGAAAAATTGTAGGAATGTAATCAGAACTTTCTGCATTTTGAGACATTCCATGTACAAAATGTTCGGAACATATTCTGGAACCTAATCAAAAAAGATATGAAAATCCTTCTAAGACGACTTTTTTACGGCTTACTTCTTGTGGCTTGCCATAGTGATCCATCGGGAGCCTTACGGTTAACCTTTAGGAGCCATTTCGTTCTCCGATCGCCTTCGGATGCTTTGGGGAATGGATAAAAGGCAACTTTTCTTGAATTGTCTCGGTAGTAACTGTTACTGCATCCAATCACACAACAGTTATATCCGCCGTAAGCACGACCACCGGCAAAAACATTTTCTTGAAGCAAGCTCATTGTCAGGCAAGGAACGGAGTGAACTCTAAATGATCATGAATGTAAGCTTATAAGTTATAAATTATAACATTATCAACAAAATGTTCGTGTGCATTTGTATATTCAATCAAGTTTCAGAGAACATTACAATGAATTAAACTTTAAATCAATCAATACTAATGAAAATGATTTTTCTCAAATTAAACTTGAAAGTAAGCCGGAGATGATGCGAAAGGAAGCACAAGGGCCTAATTCGTGGTCTATATGGCATGGTCGGGTGTCACCTATAGGTGGGTGATCCAACCAAGCCGATCTTTTTGTACTTAAGTTCGTAGTTTTGCCCCGGTGATCGTACTTGCATCAACCACGGCATCCACTCCAAGCCACGCCCACGACTCAAAGGTCTCAAAACAGGGCCAACATGGCTAATGCTTGAAACGAGTTTACGGATGTTTGGGTATAGGTTAGAAGTTGATCACGGAATTCGCAATTCTGATCGAAGGGACATGTCTTCCAAAATGAATGACACGAAGCACATTCAATCCCAGTCACGGAACGACACGGCTGCACACCCCACGACGTAAATCAAAAGTGCACCCAAGGGTTTGGGACAATTTGGCGTAGTTTAAGCCTCCGTCTGAGGCCCACTCATAGTTTCCGAGGTCGAATCGTCCCCAACGTCAAGGAAAATGACCGGGTTTGTTTTCAAGGATGAGCTAGTGCGTCTTTCAAACACCAGGGGCCCTCACTGTTTGTAGCGTGTAAAGGACTGGCACGATTTTTGAGCTTTTTAGGCTGATCAGGCTGCGCCACAATCGCTGCAAAAACTACTATGATCAAAGCTCTTCCAGTCTCTCCAAAACTTTGAACGCAAAATTACTCGTTATGAACAGAACTTATTCAAAGTTTTTTGTGTCTACGTCTTGCATTCCACATTCAATTTGAGTTGGCATGTAAGAGTAACTGACCACCAAAAAGGCAGAGCATCGCATTTTCTTAAATTGCGCTGAAGGTTAGTCAATACCTCAAAAACTGGCAACACTAAAACCAGATGGCGTCCTAGTGCCGATTTAGGGAGCAGCCCACCTCTCGATAAGGGAGCTCAGAAATTGCGTCTGCAGGGTGTGCCATATTAAAATGAACAAAGAAAATGAAAATGGCCTAAAATATATCAATGGAATCATTCTGCATAGGTGCCTTCTATCTGTCCATATCGATGTCAATATTGCAATAAAGGCACTAAGATTGGCTTTTATTATCAAATGTCAAAGGTTGAAAACAAATGGCAAAAAACGAAGCCTTCAAAGACCTACATAAAGCATATGAAAACATTCAAAATGACTAGTACAATAGCTGGAAACCTTAAAATAGTAAATGAAATGACATGAACTTGTATGTTTCGAGTTTGAGGGCAAAGCAATACTGATGTCATTTGTATTTGTCCATTTTTTTCCTATATGGCTCTTTGAGTTTCAATCTTTGATTTCATTTTTCTCATCTTATAAAAAATGGCTGAAAACTACATATAGCAACTTGAAATCTGCACCTTACTATTTTCTCTCTTATGGAAGCCATTACAATGGGAAAGTGGATAAGGATTGAGATCCCAAAAAGGAGGGAGCAACATTTACTGCAAATTCATAATGTTAAAATAATCTTGCCCCCAAAATGACACGTTTCGAAAGTGAGAATGGATTAAAAAGAGGCAAAAGCTTGCTTCTACTAGGTGTATTTCATTGACAAGGTGCTTCTATGAAAAATACATCTTACTTAAATATACTTTCCTAGGCCAGTTTTTAAGTGGTACACCCTGTAGATGACCTTGTTCATGATGGCAATGAAGTTAGCCCAAACCTCCACCCTCTAAAATTACCACTCATTCCTGTTTTTAGATGATGACGACAAAACGTTGATATTTTTAGACTTAGATGTGATGATCTTCAGCTGTACGTCTTTTTTGCAAAAAATATCTGACAAAATAGGTTTGGGAATAGATGCATTTTCGATTATGATATCCTCTTCACATAAGTTGTGTAGAAAATGTGGAGGATGTTCATGGAATCTTTGAAACATTGTTAAGTACCTGAACACTTTCCAAACTTTCAAAAAAGTAGTCAATGGTTCGTGCGTCCTCAACATCAGACGTTTTGTTTCATGACATGTTCGCTTCTGTTTTCGAAGAGAGTTGGGCGCACAGAGCTTTTAAGAAACAGAGATGGCAAATTTTGGCTTTGGATGAATTTGTCATTTCTTGCCATTTGACAGATTCTTGTTCCTTGTTTCTCCTACTCAATCTATTGAATCTTGGATCAGGGCAAATTTCCCTCCGCAATAAATTTAGCTCATGTTGTTGTATTTTTAAGGCAGAGATATGTTTTTGCTTGTAATTATAGGCACATTTCCCTGGCCTGCAGTTTGTAATTTTTTGAGAAGATCATGAAGTCTAAGCTTGTAGATTGTTTGAAAGTCTATGGTATCATTTCCCCCGGGACACCACGTTTTAGTAATCATCCAATTGATTAACAATTTAGAACAGTTCATTGACATTTGGTCAATGAGTCATGAGTCATGAGACCTTTGATAAGGTGCATAATTCATGGTCTTGCCTCATCAACTCAAACAGTGGGAAGCAGGGTAAGGCCCAGAGTGGGATTGAAAGCTTTATTAGTGAAAGGAAGCAAATCCTGAGGCTGAGGGATCATTGAGTTACATTAACAATTTAAAAAAACACATTTGCATCACCTCAATGGCTCTCACATGACTTAGCATGCCCTCAGCACATCCTACCTGGGCGCGTTCTCTTGTTCTCAAAATGAACAACTCACCATCAGAGCAAGCCTTCTTAAGGAAGCAAAGTCAAGCTTCAATCAAAGAGAAAATGACAATCAGTGCCATCTTGAGGTAGAAACAAACGGTTGTGGGTGCTTCCATTTAGTCTTTGGCCTGATTACTCAGCATGGCTTTTGATCTTTGAACCCAATAATATCGTAGCTGAGCTCTAAAAGTCTTGAAATATGAAGAGAAATCCACTTTCAGATGGAAGCCACAATTTTGACAACAAGTGTAAGTTGAGGATAAATCTGCAATCAAGAGAATTTGGCCCTGTTTTGGCTCCATCTAGTGGCGATTTTTGTAACCTTCATTTAAAATTCTTCATTCCACAAAGTTCCATTTAAGGTCTGCTCTTTTCCAACATTTTCATTGCCCCTCTTAATAACTTTGGTACAAACGCCAGTATTTCATCCTAGGTTGAAGATCCAAAATTAGTTTGAGAAGGAATGGTTAGGACTCAAAAAGTTCAGTTGATTAGTCTTCCCTCTTTTGCATGAAGTTCTGCCATTTTCTGCAAGTATTTTTGCCTGGTGGCAGAAGCACGACATTCATTCATTTGCCATCACTGAATGCAATCAAGAACTGGAGATCATCGTTTTAGATCCCAAAATGCTCAACATTTTATCAACCAATTTTGAGATCGGTTGTTTGATGACTTACATATGTCTCTACCCTAGTCAATTCTGTTCTCATTTTGACAATAGGTTTAACACAAGTCTGATTAATCACCTTTTAACTGAACCACTCGCACTTTTTCCAAGCTACTACTGGCGGAAAAAAAACTGGGAGCGAGGCCCCAGCGCAACATTTAAAAAAAAGCGGCTACAAACCTGGATTTCACTGTTCCATTCGGAATGTTTTACGCAAACGCATTCTCTAAAATGCCGAAAAGATAAAATATGCTCTAAATCCGACAAATAACATGAAAACGAGGTAGTTTAAGTGCAATGAGAAGTTTGAGGGTGAAGGAAGTTAACTAATCCATTGCAACAACATCTGAGCTGACCACGTTAGCCACTGTGAAGCTTGATTTCTTGTCTTGGAGAAACTCTTTGATTTTTGAAATGGTTCTCACCAGATATTTCACATTTTTAAGCTGAATTGTTAACGTGCAGGGCCACCTAATCAAGGATTATTTTATTTTAAAGGATCTGAGCCTTAACCGTGCCCTTCTCAAATTAGACGTTCTTTGGGCAACTCAAGCCAATTCTCTTTGAGCAGAATTGGCCACATTTGCCCTTCAAAAGATGACGAGATTGTTGGCTTGCAGATAGCATGATTTCTTATATTTGTGAAAAAACAAGATTTTACATTTGAAGTATTAAGTTCCTTCTGCAATTCATAAGCTGATTCCCAGGTTTCTGTAGAGACTTACTTGTAAAGGACCGGCACGATTTTTGAGCTGTGTAAGCTGCTCAGGCTGCGCCACAATCGTTGCAAAAACTACCATGATCAAAGCTCTTCCAGTCTTTCAAAAACTTTGAACGCAAAATTACTCATTATGAACGGAAATTATTCGAAGTTTTTGGTTTCTAGGCCTTGCATCCAACACTCAATTTGAGTTACGGTAGCATGGTCGAGTAACTGACCACCAATAAGGCAGAGCATTGCATTATCTTAAATAGTGCTGAAGGGAAGTCACCACCTCAAAACTGGAAACACTAAAACCAGGTGGCGTCCTAGTGCCGATTTGAGGAATTGTTCAACTCTCTATTAGTTAAATAAATGACTTGAGCCTATATTCTTTTTGTGAGCTCCAAATTATTACCAGTTGCTTCTGAACCACAATGTTTAAACAATTCTGTTCACCTTGAATTGTAATACATTCATCTGTGCAGTGTCTTTTCAAAGTGTTCTTTAAATCTTGGTCACTTCAATTGACGTGTGTTAGTCAGTACCCCTTCATCTGCTATAGTACATGATTGATGGCACACCCACCCTTTGATAGAATGATAGTGCAACAGCCTTAGTGACAAGAGCAATGTCACATCCTAAGTTATTGGAAAAGTCAGTGATTCTTCGTGTTGTGAGAGTTCGTCTTGATGGCAGGAGGAGCTTGTTCTGTTGGTGATTCAGCAACATACCAAAAGTTCAATTTCTTTTTCTGATTGTGAGTGAACCAAGAAAGTAAGATAATTGATAGTGCTTGCATTGTGTCAGGCATAATTCTGGGCATATTGTAAGCTCAAAACAGAACATTTAACAAACAATATTTGTGCCCAAAAATTGCGAAACAAAGGCATTGTATATTTATCAACTCACCAAAGAAAGATTATTTTGGTAGATATATCTTTTGAGTTACCACATGAAGTTACAATGCCTCCTTTACCACATGAAGTTACAATGCCTCCTTTACCACATGAAGTTACAATGCCTCCTTTACCACATGAAGTTACAATGCCTCCTTTACCACATGAAGTTACAATGCCTCCTTAACCCATCGTGGATGTCCTTGCCCCATCCAAGAAGTACTGAATTTCTGGAGTGGGAGGCAAACGATGAGAATTATGATTTCCTGAAGGACTAATTCAATTGCGTTCTTCTGCAAATGAGACATGGCTTGTATTGAATAGACGACGTACTTCAAATTTCTGCTCAATCAAATGCCAAGGTGAAAAGTTATGCCTTCTTAAACTTATGTACTGAAGAGATTGTAGAATGAATGAACTTGCCCTTTTAGTGGTAAAGCAATTACCAGTTCATTCATTCTCGTTAGGATTTGTGCTGAACTTTAAGTGAGCGAAACTTTTGACTCCGACGTTTGATTGAGCTGAAAATTGAAATATGGATTCTTGTCATCATAGCCAAGGTCTCATTTGCAAAAGGCCGTTATTGAACTGCATCTACTGGAAATCATGATTCCTCTTGTCAGCCTCCCTGTCCAAAGAAATTCAGTGGTTCTTGCCCCATCACAACATGCGTGTCCTTAATGTCAAGATATTAATAAAAATGGTTAACATCCATATGAAGTGTATGTATCCTGGAAAAGGAATGAATTTTTCTAGATATTGGGATTTCACTAATCCCGGATTAGTGTTAGAAGGAGGGCATCAAAATTGATTCCCGCAAATAAGAAAAGTATTACTGTTAAATCATTTTGTGTTTTAAGAACCAAACTGAAATTTGTTAAAGGAGGGACATTCTGGTGTGTCAGGAGAGTAAATATGGGTTACAAGAACCAAACTTGCCTTTTACGAAAATGCCTGCATCACTTGAGAATTTGTAATTATTATAAAAATTAAGTAATGGAAGACAGTTAATGAAGGGGTGGATTATATTTTTTACCTATGATAAACAAACAAAATCTTTGTTGAGTTGGAGCAAATAAATCATTAAATCCCAACCTATCATATTGTTGAAATTGTACCTACACATACCTTACAACTCTAGCATCCTTCAGTCAAAAATCTGTCATAAAGTCTGTGGATTTGATCTGTTCTTCCATGTTTGAGCAGTAAAAATGACTCAAAACTTTTAAAAATCTTGAAAGGATAGCTGCAAAGACTTGAAAAAAGTTAAAATACAGAAAGTTTTGGTGTAAGCATTTAATTTATTTAGCTCTGAAAAAGTTCCAAAGCCTTCTGTGAAGGTATACAAGACAAAACGCATTATGAAAAGGTTGCGTTAGCGTAAGTTGTCCAGTAGTACCGTGGTCTATGACCAAATTTAGGTAAAAAAATATTGCCAAAAAATGAAGTATTGTTTGTAATCAATTTGAGAAATGATGTAACGAAATCGGATTTCTTTGGAATTTTGTTGGCACTTTTCTCAATAATTGCATTAGAAACTGACCTTTTCATTTACTCCAATCATGTGGAAATCTTACTTAATATTATAATAGCTTGGAATAGCGAATGAACAAAAAATATACTGTATATTGTTACAACAATGAAAAAACATCTCTGTATCTTTTCTTGCTTTGATTTTGCCATGCTTTTTCCAGATCAATCTGAAGGGAACAAGCAATTTCCCCAGACTCTTTTGAAATTTTCCCAATTTCGTAACTCTGAACAAAAAAAAAAAATCACTGATTTTTGTAGTTACATTGTAAATTATAATTCACAAATATCTGGTGGCCAAGAAAAATAACAACTAGTTGAGACCAGCGTCAATGACGTCATTCAATTTACATCATGTGATTGGCTGATTCCCATTTGGGCGCCGTTTCCAACATTTCCAAACAGACAGAAGCCTTGACAAGCTGACGCTCAATCCAGTGGCTCCGCATCTTACTCTGAAGCAGACCGGTTTACGTTTTCTAGAGGCCAACCTAATGTGCTGTAAAATGGGTCGATGCTTCCAAGTTATATTTTTCTGCTCAAAACCCAACTTGAAAGTTTGCAATTTAAGATTCTGAATATTGGGCAAGGTCATAAGAAAAGATTTAAGTAAACATTCAATTTGACATTTTTTTACGTCCAAAGCATGGAGAGCCTGTTTATTTGGAAATGTTTTTAGTTAAAAATCGTTAACTTTTCTCCATGGCGGTTGAGTCGAAACCCTGCCCGTCTCTCACAATAAAGCGTCTCTAGACTTTATATCCTCTTTTGGTAGTGACTTGATTAATAGAACTCAATTACTTGTGCGGCATTGTCTCTTTGCCTCAAAACTAGTCTCAAATGTCTACAGAACTTATTAACGACTTCTCCAGCTCAATGAAGAGCCATGGGTACTCTTGTCTATGAATGACTTTTTTTATGTTCAAATGCAAGTTATTTGCTCTTTTTTCGACATTTATTGGCACTTTCAACCTTTTTATGCACATTGCTTTGCACTTTTGGTTACATTTTTCTGCAACTTTTGTAACTTAAGGGGTGAGTTTATTTCCACATTCTGCCTAATGATCTCTCACTTTTGTGGGTAAGTATTTTACGATATTCTTCGGAAATATTTGCCTTTTAACGCAACCTCTGGCCAGTTTCAGTAGTAAAGAAGACAGACAAAATGACGACAATGGCCTCTATGCTTGAAACACCTCAGCAATGGGGTCCTTTAACGAACAGCTGACTGAAAGGTTGCAGTACATAAGACTGGGAGGTCACCTCACTAATACAGACAGCTCCCGATATTGCACTCTGACACAAAAGTTTGACCTATTTATGAACTTCTCAAGGTTTATTGGGCACATAAGAACTGAAATCTTGTTTAATAATGCTCAAAGGTTGCACGTTATTTCTATTTTATTGGTTCCGCTTAAAGGACTCCATAATTACCTCTGAGGTAGGACCAAGTGGGGCGCGTTATTTTCAGGCTGATTTGGCTCGCAGTGAGGCTGCTCGCTTAAAATTCGGTAGGTGTCTTAATCGAAAGCCAGCTGTTGATCGTTCGTCTAAATGGGCAAAACAAACGATCGACGCACTGAAAAACTACATCCAATCGAAAGAAATTTGAAGGAAAAACAAGAAAATATCATCATGGATTGAAGTTTGGATGTGTTAAGATTGCCCCAAAGAGTCTATCCTTCTTCATAATCACGACTGTTTGTCTTTTCCTGACCATGGAGAGGAGATTTCCAAATGTTTGCTGGAATGGAATCAGTCAGTCATTCGACCCGAGCTGACGAGGATTTGAGACTTGATGGACTTTCAGATTGACAAACTGGAAAAAAGAAGCCTTCTTTTGGGAAAGGTGTCTCATCCACAAGGATAAATGTGAAACTAAGTGGCTCCCGAGAAGAAGTGAGCGACGGGTGATCAAAAACAAGACCAAAAGCCCAATCCAAAATGCAAGCCAAACTGAGAAGCTTGCCAAATCAAACCGACCCATTGGCATGAAGCCGCCAAAGTTATCCGGATTTGTCAAGGTAAGTGAAACGTGCACAGATAGCAATTATGTACTTCGTGATGTATGACATTATAAGTATGCTTTTTTTAGGTTCCATCTCCCACCAACCAAACACTTGATACATTTTTGTAATGACAATGAAAATAAATGTCCATGAACCAATTCAACGATACTTCAAGCACCGCCCACATTCAAGTCAAACATCCGTCACTCTGACTAGAGCCTCTAAAGTAGAGCTAGAGACGCTCTAGTGAGAGACGGGCGAGGTTGAGACCGGCGTCAATGACGTCATCCAATTAGTTGGATGAAGACAAGCTAAAGAAACTCGTGGGAGCTTATTTAACTCCACCAACTCTAAAAATGTTGTTATCAATCAAGGTGTCCTTTGGAGTGAGATTGTATTCATATTCATTTACGTGAATATACGAATAAACGAATATACCTGTATTTTGTATTCAGGGGCATGATCCCGCACATAGAGAAAGATTTTCTGCTAGGCCCTCCTCTCCAACGGGCATTCCGCCTTCAAAATCTCCTTTGGCGCTCAGCACAATGGACAAGGATACTCGCTTTATCATCCAGTAGAGAGTGTAATCTTCAAAATATACAGATGGCGGATTTACAGACCCAAGCAGACGAGGCTACTTTTTATAACTTAAGTATTCTTTAATAAAATCAATCAATATCAAATATTCCTCTAAAAAGTGAACTTCATTATAATGGGTTTTTGTCATATTGAGGCCTAGGCCTGAATTGCAGCCTTAAATTGGTTCAATATCAAACCCCTTGCGAGTCAAGTCTCATAATCTTCTTGAACTCTGTTCTTATGGGTGTCCCATTTCAGGTTCTTATGGTTTTTTTTTCTCAGTCAAGGATAGGGTGCAATATCATATTTTTAATGTTGTGAGTTCACGTTGACCTAACATAAATGAATATAGATTGAGCAACTCTCAGTGATTTTTGTTACAAATTGTTAAGTTATGATGACGAACCATTTTTACAAATATAGTATGATGTAACATCTCAAAATAGTTTTATTACATTATTAATTATTTTATGAAACATATTCTTTCTTTAGTTTCCTTCTTCTTTTTCTCCATCTATCTATTACCCGTTATTATCAAAAATTAATGTTGAAATCCTTGTTCAATGAAAAATAATTAATCGCAATAGACATTATCATAACTATATATGTATTTTATCAGACCACTATGTCAAAAGTGTCTGAAAGTGAGTTACCAACTAAATAATGTTTTGTTTTACGAGACCGCGAAGTTTACTACTGTACATTTGAAATGGTGGATATCAAGGCAAGGCCATGGAATTCAATACGAAGTACCTCAACTCTAACTCCTACAAAGTACTGACAATGCTTTAAGTAAAAGAACACACCATTGGATTGTAAGATTTTTCAAAAGCATCACGTCTAAAGCATTTATCTTGATCAGTGACTTTTGAACTGTTTAATTTTCTGAGTTATAAACTGGATGTGAACTATTGCAAAAGTCATCTATGCATGATTTATCCTTGTTTTATCGGTTAATGTGATGGTTTTTGATGTATTTTATGCTCTTAATTTGAATTTTTATTAACTTTTAAGTAACGTGTATGAAAATCTCCCATGTTTTTTAAAGCATTTGGAAAGAACGTGACGCAAGAGAAATGAGAAAGTTCCACATTTCAGATTGCTTTCCTCTCATTTGTATGAAAGCAAAAGAAAAATATGTTTGTATGAAAACAAAAGAAAAATGTGTATCACATAAATGAATATAAACATAACCTTACTCCAAATGACACCTCGATTGACAAAATATTTAAGCTTGAACGTGTTGTAATCGATATTTTGCTTCCAAGTCCATAACGGACAATTCTCTTTTCTGCCCATTTAGGCGCTCGAGGCGACTTCTAGCGGTTGGTAAAGCGAAACTCTGATCTCTCGCCCCCCTTGGGTAGGACATTCAAAAAACTCACAGGGCGCAGGAGTCAAAACAGAGCAATGGGTTTCAAAAGTCGGATTATCTTTTGTGAACCTAGCCTTTTCAGGAAAAACCTAATTAACACTTTTATTGCAGGACCCGGTCCTTGGCCTGTCCCATGTTCAGATTTGAGAATGAAATTCACTTTCCTTAAATATGCTTCATTTTTCCACAATTAAGGTACTATTGGCGGCTAACAATAATACTGTCATAAATGGAAAGGTCCCGTGTCTTTTTATGTCCCATTGATAATCCTGCAATCTTTACGCACATGTATTTCATCACCATAACAAGTTTATTTTTATTTTCGTCAATCATTCTGTCGCACATTACAGTGCACCTTGTCATTAAGAGTAGTACCTATTAACTATCAAATTCGTGACGCAGCCTTCGGAGTTCCTATGTCCTGGAACTTCTTTGTTCTGACGTTGAACAAAGACCATGTAGTAGCCCACTCCATGTCCTATCATTCTTGGTCTTGATAGCGATGTTCAACGTGATACAAAAAAGACCGTTTTTTTTATTTCTGCAATAAAGCCAAAGAGGGGAAAATTGGCGCATTTGGATGCTTTGACACCATTACGGGCTTACTTATGAATATGGTTCCCATATTGGCGCACCACATTTTCTGCAATTCTTTTCCTTAGAGCATCAAACGCAGGAGAATAAACAAATGATTTGATTGGTTCTTCATTCTTCAAAAGTCAATTCTTCATGCATTTAACCTTGCTTTTTCAGCTATTTAACACAACATGTATATTTTTCAGTGTTAGGTTTCCTAATCTAAAAACTGCGAAATTCACAATGTACGTTCCTTATACAACAGACAGCATTCAAACGCATTGTGGCAACTCTCAATTTTCCTTAAGATGTCTTTACTTGCCTATACTTATTTGTCCATTTTATTCTTAAAGAGCCAATTTTGCCTAATTCGCACCAATTTGAGAAAAATAAAGGGCATAACAAATGCCACGCAACGTGCTTATTATTCATGAACAGAGGGAAAACGTATTCGTATATTATGAGATGGGTCCGGATCTATATTTCTTGAAAAATGTCAAATATTTTAATAGTATTTGCCCAGTTTTCCTCGATTTTTAATATCGGGTTCTAATCATGAATCTCCTTGGAGGTAGAGCAATCTTTGGCAAAAGTGTCCGTACGTTTCACTAGGGACATACTTATATATACTGGTCGTCGTAGGTAACATGGTGCTGATGGTTCTTGCTGGTGATTAGTTAAGACAAAGCATCTGCATTCAGCTTTATCTGAAGAGGTTCAATAAGATACCAAAGTACTTCTTCTTGGTAGATTGAGTTTCAAACTTCACACTAATGAAATTTCACTTTTTACATAACATCATAACAGGCATATGCACTATACACCTTTACAGCAGGCTTGAAGATTTTCACGAACCAAAGTGCGTTATCAAATGAGCTAATTAGTTTAGATGTGTTTCTGATAAGAAAAGGTTTCCATTAATCATGAACTTATGCTTCCCACATGTCGGAAGACGTCACACATGAAAAAAATCCCTATATTAGGGTCTCTACGCTTCACGACGTGAAATCAGGGGTGTCAATACAAACAAGCCTAATAGATTTTGCAATCCATCACTTTTTTGCTTCTAATTCTCTCAGAATTTACTTCCACTTTCGGCGATAGGTCTCGCAAAACTAGCCTGTTTGATTTGAAATATAGTGAGTTTTACCGTATTTTACACCCTGATGAGAAGGGAAGTGGAAAATTATTGGAGTGGAAAATTATTTTTGGTAACATAAACCAATTTTTATGCCTTTTTGCACTTCCTACCTTTATTTCCACTTTTTATTTACGATTTAGGCCAAAATTGACAAATGGTAAACACAATTTTAGGTTTTGAGAATCTTGTAACTTTTGAAAGATTTTTTAGTTTCAAGATCAAATTTTGAACTTGTCAAAAAGCTTTCATTTGTAATCAAACATTCTCAGCACCCTGAAGAAATATGTGCATTTCAGAAATAAACCTCGGTGCTTCTCCATCTTGGCTTTAACAAAACAATAGCATCCTGTCCTGACATAAACTCTGACTAAAGAATCTCATTGCATGCAACCAACAAAGATCAAACCTAAATAAACTTAAGTTATCGTGGTGGATAAAAGGATCTGACAAATAATGTAGATTGTAGGCTTCGGTTTGATTGCCTACTAAGATCGCTATTTCTAAAAACGGCCTTAATGCCACATTTGAAATTGAGTTTAGGTAATTAGGTCACAGGCCAAATATTGAATTTTAGGTTCAAATGCAAATTAATTGCTCTTTTTCGACATTTATTTGCACTTCCAATTTTTTTCTGAGCTTTTTTTGCACTTTTGGGTAAATTTTTCTGCCACTGAAGAGAAAACCTTTTAAGGAATCTCATATTTCTACGTTGATTATTGAATGCGTTTTGTTTCAGTTTGAGTGCGATTAGGATAATTTAGAGTAAAGTAAAAATTAGGTGGTCCAAACTAATTCATAACCATGTCAATCCTTACTGTGGAACGAATGGTCAGAAGAACACACATACACACCTCGGGATGGGTTTTCCATAGCTGTACGTTTGTATAAATCTAGATGCAACGTAAAAAAGTTCCTTGACTTAAATTTCTTGCTGCTGATGCAGATAATTTGCAAAACAAGGTAGGTTACATTTGTGGACTTGCTGCCGGACTGGATGAAATAAGGAATCCAAAAGGTGAAAAAGTTAAGTGAGGTGGGGGCAATATACAGTGTTAGGCAGAATTACTAAAACATTAGGTTTTAGATCATGATTAAGACCTTGGTATGAGCCACAATTTCAAATGATAGGTAAAAAACATAAAAGGATGCAAGAAAACTGCCATGGAACCCAGGCCAAGGTGGCAAAAAAGGGTAAGGACTCCCGCGTTGGTCAAGGCTATTACGTTTAAGATCACATGAAATCCGGCTTGATCCGTGAACAAGATGTCCGAAGACTAAAGTGTGTCCCCATTACTGTTAGTCTGATAAAAAAGATGACCAATGAGGGCAACAAGGACCACTTTTGACTGTAACGGAAAAAGCATGGGATGATATAAGAGAGGAGGAATATGGGCGTGTAAGTTGTGACATTAATATCAAAACATTATTATGTTGTAGTATGTTGTATGAGGAACAAATACTAAAAGCATGCTTTCCTTCTGACTTTTTTGGTAAAGAGAAATTTTACAATATTCATGTTTCGCCAATTCTCTCAAAACCTGTACAGTTTACGCCAGAAGTATGGGTACTCAGTAATTCTTAGATTAAATAATGATGTTAGAATATTGCCTTTGATTTTTTTGGACATGGCCCCTGTGATAAGTTATTACAAATAGTTATTACAACCAACTTGACAATTGCCAATTCTGCGGACAGAAACGTGGCCAATACTGATGGGAAACAAGCTGTAGCTTGAAGAGGAGTTTGGGCCAAGCAACAATTTTCAGCTGTGCTTGAAAGCTTGCAAGCAATTTCAAGCACCTTCACCCAATGTCAGGCTTGCCAGTTAAAATTCAATTTGTTGGCCACCGGAAATGGAGTAAAGTAGTTTGCACTCAAGTTTAACGAAGCATGCTTCATATAGCCCCTAAGAAGGCAAATATCTTGAAAAATCTATGCAAAAAATGGCAAATTCTGCAACAGCATAGGAGTTTCTGGTTCTTTTTTTAGATTAGGCAAAAAGGACAACAAATTGCTTGGCAACCCTGCCATTCACCGTAGGTCCTCTGAGCCCTCTGGCTCATAATGCTTGGTTTAGTTTGAGGCAGCTGAAATGGAAACAAGCCCAACTTGAAAAATTGAAGTGCTTGATAGCTTGGGAAATCCCATCAGTAGTGGCCAAGTCTGTCTTTGACCTTGTCACAGCAGCAGACAAGGGTGACCAAATGCAGATCTTGGAGAATAAGTTACTGTCGTGGGTCCAGGCCAACTACTTTGATTTGGATGTGGTGTTTTTGCACGATGAAACACGTTCATGTCTATGTAAAATGACCCACAGGTGGTTGGAGAAAAAAGTCCCTTCTGGCCAAACTGGTTGGCCAATTTTACTTGTCTGACTCTTCAATCTTACAATTAGCTACCCTTCTCTTTCTCTAATTTTCCCCCTATAGATACATTCAAATGGTTCTTCGACAAAGTTGACCCTGCATGACTTTGTTGTTGACAAAAGATTTCGTCTGCCCTTTCTTGAAGAGGAGGAGGACTCGCAAACACTACAGGAATGAAATCTCCTATCATGACGAGACTTACATTTTTGAAAACCTAATAGAACAAGCTATTTGATGATGTGTATTTTATTGATATCAAACGAATGGTTGAGGCGCTAGATCCAATCAAGTGCACGAGTTCCTTGGAGCAATGAAAGTAATCATCTTATTTTCAATGATGATAAGGTTTATAGACTTCATCCCTTCATTGAATCCAGAATGAATGAGGGAAAGTCCATTTGCTGTATATTTGGTTCA
>CM021317.1:1960524-1970969 GCA_010645155.1 Tigriopus japonicus | reverse complement strand
GGTCTGAAAAGCCACTGTAAAAGGTGTAATCTATTCAACCTAAAAAAAACCTAAAACGTAGTTTTGGGCAACCTAATTATGTCATAATTTGCCCAAAAAGTTAACCTAAAATATTCAGCCCTAATGATTACTTTACGTCGCTCCACGAAACCCCCGCACTTGATTGGATCTAGCGCCTCAACCATTCGTTTGATTCCAATGAAACACACATTATCAATAGTTTGTTCTATTAGCTTTTCAAAAATATAAGTCTCGTCCTGATAGGGGGTTTGATTTCTGTTACATTTGCAATTAAATGGTGATCGAGTCGAGTCCTCTTCCCAAGACAGGGCAAACGAAATCTTTTTTTTACAACCACTCTGACGACATAACCAAAGTTGGTCAGGGTCAAAATAAGTGTCTATGTCTCTATTGGTTAAACTGGGCCCTTCAATCTGCACAAGTGGTGCCTATACGTTTAGTAATGGCCTCAACCTGGAAAACTAACACCATTCCTCTCATTCTCTTTATTCTTCCGAGTATTGGAAGAGCCTGCACATCACAATATGAGAAATGAAGTGTTATAGAAATTTGCATCATGAATATTATTTCATAGGTACATTTGATGGATGCTCATGAATAGATTTTTTCGGCCTTACTTTGAATAATCAAAACATTTTAGTATTCGTCATATTTCTTGGGCCAGAACCAAGTAATTTTCTTTGGGAACTGCCATCCAAACTTGGCCAATTGAAGCCCCTTTGAATTGAAGTGTTGTTCAAATTGGGTAAGTATAGTGGGTATTGTTAAATTTATGATTGACGTGTTTAGATACTTCAATGATATCTTCTCACCCTTAGAACGTTATTCCCACGGAAGCCAAAAAGATTCAAGAAATTTAGGTGAATCAAAAAAAAATCTTAGTTTTAATGCACTGAAACATGCCAGATCAGACGTTACACATTCTTTAAATTAATATTTATTTTATTTAATGTCAATTGGTCGTGATTTTCACTTGAATGCTACTTTATTTCCTTCATTTACTTCTCCAAACTCTTTTCATTTTTGCGACAATTTTCACTTTACGACATACTATTTGACGTAGAAATTTTGTTTTTTGACTGCATATATGAATATGGTCTTTTTTCACGTTTGCTATGCCAAAACTAAGGAATAGCTCTTGGATAAGGATCTTATTAAAAATGAATTCTCCTCAGGTTCTTAATTAAGTTGGGGGCCCCTAGTTATCCAATAGAGCCCTTTGGGGGTTGGCAGCAAAAAGTTAGGAACCAACTAGATTGCAACTGAAATAAAATCTTTAAGTCCCACAAAGTGGAACCATACAGAATTGTTAACAGGAGGCTGATCCTGGTTTCGTTGAAAGTCTTAACAGGGAAGTCTATTCCAAGCATGGTGGATTCAATAGCTCTCACAGATTAAATGGCAAGACTGCAAATGCGTTTTTCAACGTCATAATGTTGAAATGGAAAAATATCATAAAATGTCTTTTGTTAATTGTTCATGTACAGGCATGGATTGCAATTATTGTAAACTAACTTACTAACTAGACTACTGACTAGTTACTAACTAGAATCTGAGATGGTTTTTGAGTTCTCCGTCTTTTTTTGGTTTTTTTTTGTCATGACCAATATCCACAATGGTCAAAAACAGAGTCATCATGGATGAAGTTGATGCCATGCAGTGGAAGAAATTGATGCCCGGTGAGGATGGAAGATCTTGGATGTTGGTCAAGTCTATTTATTTCAAGTCAAAACTGTGATTGATATGTACTAAACCTCTGTGAGATTTACTCTATGTCCAATATTTTGCTTTAAAATGTATTGGGAAGTCCATAATTTACGTTCCTCAGATTTTAGCAATGATTTATGACAAAACAAGATGCCAAAGCGACTTTTTGGTAAGAATAAAAGGAAAAATAGAGGCATTTCCGAAGACTTTTTCTTTTTCGTCTAAGCAATTCAGTCACTATTAGGCTTTGGAATTTGCGGTCAAAGTTAGGATGATTTTTCGGAACAGAGCTTACGTAATTTAAGTGGAAGCGCCATCACAGCATACACAATCCTCGTTTCTAAACGAGTCGATTAATATCACCAAAACTTGCTACGAGTACATCCAAAGTTGTTTCCTTTAACTGATATTTCTTCAATATTATTGTGCCATCATTGTGCTTTGAGTAATTCAATGTTTGGGACACTAAATATGGATGATCTTGTATACTCTTACATACCCATGTTACTCTACAGAATACAAGAATACATCTGGTCATTTACCAACATCTCCACATCCAAAAGCACCATCTATGAGAAATTAGTATTTTGTGAGGAAATGATGGCTTGAAAGGCTTTGAAGTAAAGATGTGAAACAGTGAAGTGTTGTCTTTCCAGAAAAAAGACCTGCGTGAAATCCATTGAGAAGGACATAGGTATACATACTGTAGTTCATAGAGTCGCAGCAATGGCGTGTTTATTTTCCAACAACTATCTGGGTACGACACATCAAACAATATTGACATGAAAGCTTGGTATGCTTCCAAACATTTACAGGGAAACACTTGATGGTTCTTCTTAGATGACCATCTAACGTCTCTAGTTCTTTCTTATGCACTTTCTGCCTATTGTGCACATTGATCTCGGGAATCCACCCGCATCATCCGCAACCATGTAAGCCATTTTCTGGTCGTAAATTGTTGGATTAACCGGTCTGATACTTGCTTGTCTTTTGTATTAATTTAAAATCCTCCCCATATCTTGAGGACAATGAATCGGAACATTGAGGAGAAACTTCAACAAAGAGGCCACGTCACTTCTGATGGCACTTATGAATGGATAGGTTGGGCCCGATGTTTTTATCCAAAGATGCTATGCATCAGCTCGAAAACATACAATTTTTGGTCCTTATTTTTCGGTTGAAAGTCTATTGTTTTGGCGATTTCAATCGATTTTTTAACCTTTGCAGAGGTTTTTAATCAAGTTCAATTTTGTTGCTCTAAGTTAAAATTAAAATCCGGGCCCTATTTTTTCAGAAGTGATGGGGCCTTGCTTAGTATTTAATCGTCAATCCAATGTAGAGAGTCTCGCATTTCATACTGAGCAACATGACTCCAAACATATTTACTGTCAATTTGGTCGTATTTTTCTTTACATTTCTTCAATGTCTTCAACTTTCAAAGACCCTGACAGCACCATCTCTGCTGACATGCCTTTCTATGTGCTTCTCTGACTCGACGTGCCGAGGCCATATATTTCACGCAAACAAGTCCAACAATAATTGTGAATTAGTTTCACAATACAAACCCTACTCTCTGTTGTTGGATCCATTTTGGCTCATTGACAAGACAGAAGCAACTTCTTTACAGAACCTTCAAATTGGCCGTTCGAGAAAACTAACAGAGTCACATATCTTTGATAAAGTGGCGGCAGCAGGATTTGACGTTGTTTTGACATTGTCAACAGAAAAAATATTTTTGAAGCGTATGAACACGCCCATGAACATTGAAGAAGCACAATTTGCATGCTTGGGACTTGGCGGGTTATTACCCTTAGAAGATTCGGATGAATTCATTGATGGGATGAGCACTTTGGTGGGTGATGCCACTTCGACACGATTTATCTCATTGGTGCGAGAACTTGGGGCCGATCTCAATCAGCCTCATCTAGTTTGGCAAACTGGCCGAGTTGAAACCACCAATGTAGGCCCATCTTATTCGAAGTATACATCGTGGAACAATCGTTTTTTTGTCGTGAATCCAGCTACCAAGACATATCAATCTGTCTCAAGCACTATAGTTAAATCTGGGTTCTACTGCCAATATCTGGGTCCAAATTTAGCTTTTGAAAAAGATACTTATCCCAGCACGAAAAATGAACTGTATGATCCAGGCTCTGGTGTTGTTGATGGAGTGATCGACATGAATTTTTGGCATGCAAGTGGCTTTTCTCCTTTGCCCCGAGAATGGTTCGCTGTGGATTTGGGTGGGAATTTTTTGATCTCTTATGTTCTGTTCTTGGGACGTCGCGAATGTTGTGGTGAGCGATCCCGCTTTATGAAGGTTTGGATTGGGCAAGTGATTCCATCTGTTGGGCAACCATTGGATAACACCAAATACCAGTTATGTGGAGAATATCCCTATATTCATGGTTCGGGTTACCTGAGTGGAATAGCGTGTGTCGATAGAGTTAATGGCCAAGTTGTCATTTTGGAGAATGGAGATTACTCAAACCGTCAAATGCAGCTCACGGAATTGCTCATCTTCTGAATCATTTGATGCCCCACCTCTGAATCAATTAATTAAGCTTTGCCATGTTTATTTCGACCCTTGGTCATATCATGGCGTATGAAAAAGGATATATGTTTATTCATACACTTAACAATGAAAAAGACACGTCAAGTGGTAAAAAAACGTTTAAAATGATTACGTAAAACCGTGATATAACAGTGAGATGACTAGAAACGTTCCAATGCATATTGAAGAAATGAAGGGGGATACAGTCGGGTCAGATGCAGTTAGGTATAGGTAGATAATGAAAATCTTGGCAGAGAAGTTGGGCATAGATGTGAGTCCCGAAGCGACTAGATACACACAACTGCCGTGCCATCTGTTGTCAGTGGATTCAAACTTTGTCACTCATGATGATTGTAGTCGTCGTTAACACCGAAAGCGCAGTCCATCACGAAAAGTACTATCCCATTGCATGTGAGGATTGCTTCCAACTGAGGAAAAAAGGTTTTCAACCTCCCTTTGTAGTCTTTCCTTGTTCCTCCCACAGAGGTCCCAGAATGAAGATACCGGAGCAGGCTCGTCGTGAAATTTCATTCTGGGCAGCAAGGGCCGTTTATCATCAGTGACTAGTTGAAACTTGCCCAAACAAACGTATTCATGGAAGGCAAATTTTTGAAAAACATTAGTTTTTTTGGCCATGTGGCCTCCTGTTTACGCTTTGCTTCTCCCAAATTATGCTAAGTTGCTCAATGAAGATGATTATTCGATTCACAGACATTAATAGTTCACGTAATTATAGGATTTGGCATTGAACATATGTCTTGCGCACTTCCATTTGTACTGTGATCTTCCACTTGTTGGGCAAGTATTTCACAATATTCTTTGGAAATATTTGCCTCTCCACGCAACTTCTGGCCAGTTTCAGCAAAAAGAAAGGCAGACAAGATGACGACAGTGGCCCCTCTATAGACCTCTATGGATCCTCCAATAATTTACAGTTGATACCCATGGCTGTGGGTTCTATATGGCTGTTGGTGCCGGTCAGCTCATGTCTTCTGTTTTGCTTGGAGGTGGGCTCACAATGGTTAAATACAGGCTTCAAGACTTGAGATTCTTCTTGATTATTTAATGGCATTTGAGAATGAACTTTTAGAATCATTTAGTTCAAAGATTAGAGGTCCCTTAGGCTTTATTTAAAAGAAGCGCAAGGGTCTTGATTTGAAGGTCTTCTTTGATTAGAGGTTCCTCGGGTCCCGCGTTCTGATTGGTCAATGAACACCGTGCACCAGGTGTAAGGTCCGATAAGAAGACACAAGATCACGTTGAAGGTTCAAACTCAAGTAACTATATTTAGCTGATTTATCAGGTGAAGAAGTCTGCTTAAAAAACTACGAGTCATGAGAATACAACACCAGGGTGATTAGATGCAGCATGTCTTGAAAGCTTTTGTCGCAGGAAAATTGCGATTAAATTGCTTTCAATCCAATAGATACATGTTGCAGATACAAATTGGCATGTTCCTACATAAAGAAATTTCAACATTCTGTAGCATCTTTTTCTTTTCCTCAAACAAAGTCCAGAGACACCAATTTGGAAATGGCAGGCAAATATATGCTAAGAAAAATATTCTGTTTTGAGCTTAAAAGATGCCCAGAATTATGCCTCACAAAATGCAAACACTGAAATTTATCTTACTCTCTTGGTTCACTCACATTTAGAAAATGTATATGGACTTTTGGTATGTGGCTGAATCACTAACAGAACAAGCCCCGCCATCAAGATGAACTCACACACCATGAAGAATCTATCAGTAGTTGAGACTTGACTGATTCCCAAAATAACTTTGGGCGTGAAGTTACTCCTGTCACTAAAGCTGTTGCACCATCAAAGGTGGGTGTGCCATTAACCATAGACTGTAGAACTGTAGCAGATGAAAGAGTACCGCTACCAATCAAATTAACTGAACATTACTTAAAAAACACACTTGAAAGGCATTGCGGAGATAAATTTATCACATTTCAAGATGATTTTTTCAAGATATTTAGCATGTTGTCACTGAGAAGCAACTGGCAAAACAAACAAGGGTGACAGCAAATTGTATGCTTTCTATAATTGTAATTTGAATCTTGCAAAAAGAATTAAGTCTCAAATCATTTCTTTAAATAATAGAAGCCTACCATGAGCTTATGAATTGCAGAAGGAACTTAATACACAAAATATAAAAAAAAGTTGTGCTGCCATCAGAAGAAATCGTGTTGTCTGCTGGTCAATGATCTTGTCACCTTTTGAATGGCAAATGTGGCCAATCCTGTCCAATGAGAATTGGCTTGGATTACCTGAATGACGCATAATTAGAGACAGGCACTTTTTCTGATGTGGTTTCAGATCCTTTAAATTAAGAAATCCTTGTCTAGCGGTATGGTTGACAACTCTGCAGGGACAGCAATACAATCTCAGCTTGAAGTTGTTACTACTTCTCAGTGGTGGTGTGGCTCTAAATTTGTAATTCTGCAAATAGTTCCACTATTAAAATATTTTACCTTGATATACCTTGGTACCTATAATACATTGGTTCTTACATGAGGAAAGCTTGGCTTATGGGTTCAATCATTCTTCTTTTATTGGACTTTCATCCTACCTCAAAAGTTATGCTCTCTCAAAGTTCAGTGCAAATCCTACCCCAAATGAATGAACTTGTCCTTTTCTGGTAATTGTTTTACCATAAAAGGGCAAGCTCGTTCATTCTATGCTCTCTTCACAACATAAGTTTGAGAAGGCATAACTTTTCAGTCCGTCATTCGATTGAGCTGAAAATTGAAATACGTAGTCCGATGAATACCAGCAAGTTCTGGTTTGCAACAGAACGCAATTTAATCAATCTTTTTGGAAATCATAGTTCTCACCGTTAGCCTCCCACTCCAGCAATTCAGTGCTTCTTGGTTCACTACAGCCACCTGAGGAGGCGCAGAGTCTTGCATGAGAATGGCAGCCGAAATGTCTTCCAAAATTTTTCTTTGGTTTCTTTGAACCCACCTTTGATCGGCTGATTTCTTTGGCCGCTATCGTGGCCAAACTCTCGTAATTAGGAGGGACAAAGTGCACATCCGACAAGGCTCGGTGGCCAAACATGCCCATCACTTTTGGACTGTGTTTCGCAATTGAGATTGCCTCGACTTCATCCTTGCTTCCAGCCCAAATGCTGTCACCGAAAAAGTTCGTTGTTGGATAAACCAAGCAATCCTTGGATAAACTTAGAAGACGCTCTCATCAGACCAAAGGACTTGTTTTCAATCATTAAAAGTCCATTTTACCTCGGCTTTGGAATGAGTATTCCTAGCCTTCTTTATCTTCTTATGGTTAAAAAAGTCGTTTGGTTCGCGTTTTCGAGGTCAGTCCAAGGGTGTTCCTCAAGTGTCTTCTCTCTCTCTCTTTCCCTAGACACCTGGTTTCCCTAAAACCAGGCAAGAACACTCTGAAGTAAACTAGCATGTCAACTATCTAGCTTTGCCCTCAAAGCATACGAGGTCGTTTAGCTAATTTTCTTATGCTTTGCCCTATTGCCCAACTGCTTTTGAGATCACTTGCCTCGCAACTCCGTGAACTTTGATTGGGAAACCTGACATTGGCTTGGCGCAAAGTCTCTCGTTGGTCTTGTACCTACCCGTTCATCGTATTTTCGCTTTTTTTTGGCCAAAAATGAACCGGTAAAACCCAAATAACTCAGCTGCTGAGCAACATATTTTCAAGCAATTTCGATTCAACAAGTATCTAAATCTGCTCTAAAAGTGTACTGACTAGATTTTAAAAAAGAATTTATTTGGTAGGTTTTTTTAGGGATATAACTTTTAATTTAGACCTGATTTTGAGAAACTCAGTAAATCAAAGTTGTTCCCCTTGGTTTCCTGAGTCTGAATCACATTTCATAGTGTTTGGGAATTTCCATAGAAACTTGATATGAATTTTTGAGTACCGTGGACAGCTAATATTAATCATGAAAACCTTAACCTTAACTAAAAAGCACCAGCCATACCTTCCAAAAGTAGAAAAATAGAACAAATGGTAAAAATGTTTGGTCTTAATTAGGTATGGCAAAGGCAAGAAAACATAATTTTTTAAAGAAACTTGGATGAAGACCAAATTTCGACAAAAAGACCAAGAATGTATATGGCAAAGAAAAAATGCAAAAACTACACCAATTTTTAATAAAAACGTCCAAAATGCAAAAAAATGCAAACTAACCAAACAATGAAAAAAAATCAAAAAATCGGAAAAGTAATAAAATTGATTTGCATGAAATGTGCAACCCTCATGATATTTTGTATGTAAATTACTAGGTGCCTATCTAAGCTGGTCTATTATTTCGTTGATAGTCTAGGCAAACAATTATTGACCACCTTTTGGGCTTTGGTTTGGTTAATAGCAATATCAATAACTTATGACTTCATTATTTGTTGATATTTTTGTACCTTCTCTGCTTCACCGCTTAACTACTTGACCCTGCGATCAAACCTAGCTTGCATTCAGTAGACTACCTATTTCAAATTGCAACTCAATCGAATGCCGGAGTGAAAAGTTATGCCTTCTCAAACTTATGTACTTAAGAATAGAATAGATGAGAAGAATATAATGAATGAGTTCGCCCTTTTGTGGAAAACCAAGAAAAGAGCTACATCCTTCATTCTCCATAAAATTTCCACTGAACTTTGAGTGAGCAAACCTTTTGACTCTGATGTTCGATTGAGCTGAAAATCGAAATACGTATTGTTGACAACATAGGCAAGGTCTAATTAACAGAAGAACGTAACTGAAGTGTTCTTACTGGAAATCATGATTCCTCTCTTTAGCCTCTCAGTCCAGAGAAATTCAGTGGTTCTTGATTAAAGCAACCAAGACACGAAAATATCAGCTATTATGATTATGTGCTTGATGATATGGCAGGCAAAATCGCTTTGAACAAACTTTAGATAAAGGTTGGTTGATCAAAAAATAACACCTCAATATGTCAGTCATACTTATTTTCTTACTGGTTGAAATCTTTCAACTTTCCACCACTTTAACAGTGAAGTCAAACATCGTTTGCTCCTTCTTTTGTGCCTCCAACGAAAAATGCCGCGGTCACCAATTTTTCGAAAACAAGGCAGCGAATAATTGTGAATTAGCACTGGAATTCAAACCATATTCTCAACTGTTGGACCCATTTTGGCTCATAAAACAGGAAAAGAAACAATCTTCTCACGCAAAACCGTCCCTTATTAATGTGAAAAAAGTTCCACAAGAAGAAACCTTAAAAAAGGCAACGGCAGCTGGATTTAACATCCTATTAGAATTAACCAAAGAAATCATGTTTTTAAAACATGTGACCATGAACAAGACAATTGATGAAGCAATACTGGAATGTTTAGCCCTGGGCGGAGTTCTAGCCATGGAAGATTCGGACGAATTTATTGAAAAGATGAGTACTTTGGTTGGTGATTCCACCTCAACGCGGTTCACTTCGTTGATTCGAGAATTGGGACACAATCCCAGTAAGCCTCATCTTGTTTGGCAGATTGGACGAGTTGAAACTACAGAGTTAGGATCATCCCATTCGAAATACACTAGTTGGGACAATCGGTATTTTGTGGTGAATCCAGCGACCAAGGCATACGAATCCGTCTCTAATTTAGTTGTCAAGTCAGACTTCTACTGCCAATACGTGGGCGAAAACATTGGCTTGAACAAGGCAGTCTATCCAAGTTCAATACATTGGAATCATGGCAACGGATCTAACATTGTCGATGGAATCCTTTACAATGACATTTGGCATACTGATATATGGTCCCCAATTCAAAAACATTGGTTTGCCATTGACTTGGGTGGTGAGTTTCTGGTCAATTATGTTCTCTTTTTGGGCAGACGTGGGTGTTGTGGAGAAAGAGCTCATTTTATGAAGGTGTGGGTTGGAAATGAGATACCAACTGTTGGGCAGTCTTTGGATGTCACTAAGTATCAGTTATGTGGAGAATATCCTTACATTCATGGATCAGGTTATCTGAGTGGGATAATGTGCGTCAACAGAATTCGCGCTCAAGTTGTGATCTTGCAGAATGGTTTTCCACCAATTGGATCAGAAAACTACTTCCATCTTGAGGAATTACTCATATTCTAAGTGATATGTCAGTCAATCATTTGGAACAACATCCCTTTATTTCATCTCGCAAATATTGGATACAGATTGGATTGCACA